>ARYC01012387.1:0-11445 GCA_000711775.1 Oxytricha trifallax | reverse complement strand
CATATGCCAAGTGCAAGGTCTTCCTATGGATTTAATTATATATTTCTTTTATTGATTTGAGTTAGAAACACAGATCATTCAGTATTGGTTCAAGTCTCTGAAAGATTTTATAAATTCAAAACCTGTAAAGAAAGAGATAAACTTAGAAGATTTCATTAACACTAACCAAGTATAAAATTAACTCATAAAACTCAATGAATACAGACTCATCTCTGGAATAGAAGGGTTTAATATCTTTGAAATTCCGGCTTAATAATTAATGAGAACCTTTCACAAAGCAGTTGTAGTAGATAAAAAGTCATCAACTCCACCTCCGCCTGATATAATTCCCAAATCTTAATTAATTTTGCTTTATTCTTCAAACTATTTAATACTCTATGATACTGTAAAAGGACTTGAGGTTAGTTCTCTTGCTATCGATGCAAAAGATACATAATGATCTTTTTAATTTAAACGTATTTCGTACATATTTAATTTTTTAAAGATGGAAGATAAGTGATGAAAGTGTTTATGACTAGTTACAATGAAATCTACGTACTTACTAACAAGAACTTACTTATAATGTTGAAAAACTTCTACAAGTCTCAATCATTTTAAACTAATTTTATTTATATCACTAGTTGTAAATGGCGAGTACAGTTTTGATAATATTCACAAAGATATTAAAATAACTGATATAAAACCATACAATACAAATTACTACGTTGTCGCACTTACTAATGGGTATATTTAGCTTTACAAAGAACATTATAGAGGTATTTTAGGAAACATGAAATTTGAGTTATTATGTTAATTAATAAATAAATAAAATATAAGTTACTCTATTAATACTAATGCTTTCTTGATCCTGTTAACATAAGCAGTATCACAGTATAGTATGTGATTGAAACAGCTGAAAAAAATAAGCAATATGTGTAATTTTAATGAATAATTTAAATAATTTTTAAATATCCCTATTTTATAATTTGTAAAATCAACAATCTACCTGTAACTTTATAAATTTGAAGTGAAGTGGTTAGACCTATAAAAAATACATAGAGAAAATCAATCTGTATAGAATCACTTCGACAAAATTCTTAACAATATAGATCTTAAAGGAATGGATTAAAGCTGATTACTTGGCATGTCATTAAAATTTATACATTATAAAATTATTACCAAGATACTTTGTTCACTCGGAGAGCAGAATTAATAATTTGCTTAGTATTTTGCTCTTTTCTGCATATTTTAGAATTTGAACGCTTTTAATCAATACAATTATCTGAATACATCGCTTTTTGAGTAAAATTTTATTGAGAAAGAAAAACTACAAATAAGGACTTTATGGTAAGAGATTAGAGAGTCTTTCAATATAAAAAAATATTTAGTATGGCTTTATTATCATTTTAAACTGAGAACCTTTCAGCTCTGTTTTTTAATCAAAAACTCGCAAGGCTATTACTAAGCTAGAGTCCCATAATTTTAGTATTCGTTCTAAGCAATAAATTTTAAATTAATTTAAAGTAAGCAATATCAACAGAACAATTCTAAAATATTCGTAATACGTACTTATTCAAAAATAAGATCTTATTAAAACTCCAAACCCTTTAATTTTATATTTAAGAAATTCTAACTAGGAGAAATTATAAATTTTCATTGCAGTTGACAGAAAAAAAGTGATAAAAGACGACAGTTAATAGAAAGATGACTATGTAGAATTTGAATTAGCTCCTCAACTTGCCCATAGATTAACAATTATGAGGAGCACCGCCATTATTGTTTATTGTATAATTAAATAAATTATACATTATTTTAGAAGGGTACAGGAAGAACAAGCATTTTCAATTAGATGAAAAACCTTATGTGTTTAGCATCATTTCAAAGAACACAGAAGAGTCCTTCAAACACATATTTGAGGTTAAATAAAACCCCATTCTCAATTAAGAATTGAGATTGGTTATTTAGAATAATTAAATTAAAATTTAATTATTATTGGCGTATTTATTAAACCATTAGCTCGAATAATTGTCTCATAATAAGAACCAATGAGGGTGCTTAAATTTGTTTTTAGCCTAATAATACTTAATATCAGCAATTACAATCTAATATTAATTTATAATACTTAAACCCCAATCTTCATTCTTAATTGTCTAACGGGGTTTTAATAAATTAAAATTTATGTGAAATAAATATAAAGTTGGAAATAGTAAAATATTTTTAGATTCAAATGGAGGTACTAGGGTGTATACAACAGAATCAGTCAATTAAAAGTGATCATAATTTAGATATTTTAATACATTTTTTATTATTAATTGCAATTAATAAATAATAAGCAAATTTATTTTTTTAAAAAAATTATATCTTATAGTAAATTCATTAGTTAAATTTTACTTAAAACAATTTCAATTTTATAAAATTAAATCAAACACCCAAAACAAAAATTAAAAATTAAATTAAACTACTATAAATCCTTTGTACCCTTCGATATCTTTCCTTGGTAGATTGATAAAATAAAGTAAAAATAACAGAGATGCTTTTGTCTCTACTCATAATAATAATATATTTAATATGTAGAATACAAGTATTTTATTGGATAGTTAAAATCTATAATTAAAATCTTTGAAATGTTAAATATTATTATTTCTGATAAAATATGTAAAAGACTCAAACTTAAAAAGTCCCATAAAAAGTAAAGAGAAGACAATGCATAGTTCTTGAGTTAAGTTTATTTATTATTTTAAGTGTCTACAGTGGCATAGATGGAATGCCAAATTTACCATCAGCAACTTTTAATTCACGATAAGTTGTCAACAAATTCAAGCAAAATAAGTTTGAGGTCACTCATTTCCAAAATCCAACGAGTGAATAATTTAAGAATTCATTCATGAAAATCAGAGATAAACTCATTTAATCAAATAAAGATTGCAAATACTTTGCTTTATATGTTCAGGGGATGTAATTAAATATATATATATATATATATATATAATGTCAAGATTTAAAGGAGATCACTAAATAGATCAAAATAATGTGAAATATTCAGATTTTGAAGTATTATTTCCAGACAACAAATTATAAATAATTTAATTAAAATTTGTGAATATTGGAAGTCAATTTAAAAAACTAATGTTGAGATAAAACATATATGCCCTTTTCTTTTAAGATTCAATTATTTATAATACATTGAATTGTTATAAGATTGCCTATCATTAGATGAATTAAACTATGGCAAAGTAATCTCAGTATCATAGTATAGTTGGTATAGCTCTCCTCAAATGATATTATATATTGTTAATAAAATGGTGGTATTGGTTTCCTAAAAGACAAGCGATAGATTTTATTTGGATGACAATCATGCTTGGTGCACCAGTAAGTTTTTAGCAAGTGAAATCTAAGCCATAAAGTTTAAAGAAAATCCCAATACTGCAGAAGATTATTAATTAATGAAATAGTAAAATAATATCTTCGAATCGCATCTAACTTGTGCTCAAAATGTAACTGGATTTAATTAATCTATTTTTAAGCATTTTATGGTTTTTAATATATATAAATTTTGACATTATTTTGATAATTTAATAGTAATAAAGCAATGCATATATTAATAAGAATCAAAGTTATTTTTAAATAAAAGCAAATATAAATTTGGATATAGAAATGAACTGAAAATATTAGAAGATTGGTTAAAATAATTGATATTGGAAAAACCTAAAAAGATTTAAATTATTCCAAAAGTAATTCTTCCTTCAATTAATGATGTATTCCACAATTCTTTTGCTGAAAACTAATATGTTCATTATTATCATAATATTAATAAATAATTTTATAAAATGCTGATCTGAAAGATATGGTAAAGTTTTCAAAATTGTAAAACTTCAAGTTATATTAATATAATAATAAGATGTTTTTTATATTTTAAAAAAATGGTTATTTGAGCTACCTCCTTAATTAATATTAAAAGATGTCATTGTAAAAAAATCAGATAAACATAATAGGAACTAAAGCATTAATAAAGAAAATAAGTAAGAATTACAATATCAGAAGAAGTGTCATAATAATTTAAATTTAAGTAATTATTATAAGCTTATTAATTAATTTTAAATGTAGTTAAGTCCTGATGTATAATACGACTTAGTTGATATTTTATGAAACTTAAAATTTATCCATAATCAGGACATTTGACATAGATGATGAATATAATTAATTTATTTATTAATGAGACTAATCAAAACAACTCTTAGGAAGATAAAAAGTAGTTATAAAAAGTGTTACTAAATAGCAAAAATGATCTTTACGTAATAACTACTCACAACACCCTCCTCACTTTTACCAAAATTTAAAGTGAACAATTAAATTTAAGAGAAGAATAAAAATTTAACTTTAAGGAATAAATTACAGATTTTCAAATGTATAACATTACTTATTTTGCAGCTGCGATAGAAAATGGGTTTCTATATTTACTGAGGGACAATTCGGATAATTTAAATGATAAGTATCGTTTTATTATTAATTATATAGTTTTACACTGCTATAGAAGATATAGGTATTTAAGCATTGGACGAATATTAGCAGCATATATGTAAACTATAGAAGCTCACATTGTCAATCTACAAAGTAGAATATCTAAAGTTTAACAATTTTAGTTGCAGTGGATCAAAAGAATTCTATAGGTAATTTATAATAAAACTCAGATCAATAAGGTGCTCCTCAAGTATTTTGTGATGAAGAAAGAAGAACTTTTGTTGCTGTAAATATTTAATTTATTAATAGTAAAAGGAACCATTTAAGAATAATTTTCATTTGTAATTGAAACTTAAAATCAGATTTAGTAACCAATTACTGATATTCATATATTATTATGAAGCATTTTTAACAAAATTTTACTATTAATTATAATTATGTAATTATAATTTCAAGGAAAAATACTTATGATATAAATTATAAACTTGCGGAGATGTAAAAGCTATAATATTCTTCAAATTAAATATATGTATTCAATAGGAATGATATAAGTTTAATTGATATGTTTTTTGTGTATAAAATGAATAGTCTCTTTACTATGCAATAATTCGTTAAAATAACATGAAACCAAGTAATTTTTATTTAAATTAAAGTCTTTTTTAAAACCAATATTTAAATAGATATCCTAACTGTTGGTGACACCATATTTATAGTCTTCAAGAACTAAAAAGTATAAACTTATAATTTGTAAACGAACACTTTAAGAGATAATTATATTCAATTAGATCCCTTTTAACCATGCGTGGCTTTTTCATTAAAAAGTAAATCTAGATTTATCTCTACTCATAATAATTATTGTTGTAATAAAGAAATGTATTACTATTTATTTTGAAATATTTCCCTATAAATCAATAGATAACTCTGAGATTAGATGCAAACAAAAGATTCACACTATTTCGAAATTATTTCACCGAATATGAGTTTCAAGGTGGAATAACCTGGACATAGAATGATTAGATATTGGTACTTGCTACTAAGGAAAATGAAGGAACATTCTTCGCAGTCTTTGATATTGACTTGGAATTAAAGCAATATTTATCTAAATTGCCTTGATTGTGTTTATTTATAATTAATTTCTTAATTTTAACATTGATATCATAGTTAAGAGTAAAAAAGAAGATATTAATTTATATTTTACAATATATTTATGATTTCTCTTTTCTATTATATTCTTAAAAACATATAAATATATATAATAGCAATTTATAATTAATTTTATTTCAATTATAAAAATTATATTTAAATTTTTAAAAATGAGTGAAAGATTAACAATTAAACTATAGAAATATTTGAAATAATTTATTGAAATTTAGCAGAAATTTTATTGATTATCATTAATTTTAGCTATTTATTAAATAATATATAATTAATAAAAATATATTTTATTAAAATTATTGAATGTTATATTTTCTAAGATTTAATTAAAATATTTAATATAATTCTGTACAATAATTGATAAAATTTCTAAATATAAATTCATTTTAATAAAATAATAGTGAATTTTATTTTAATCACTTATAAACAGCAACATTATAAACTTAGACTTGAATTGATTTAAGTAAAAATTAGAGACCATATTTATTTGATTTTTAGACTATAAATATTTAAAATTAAACTTAACTTTATTCATCTTAAAAGGAAATCAAATGGCATCTTGAGCAACTTTTTTTTATATATTTTTTTAAATAAAAATTCATATAATAATCATAACTAATTATTTCGAACTTATTTTTATTAATAAATTATAAATTCTTGATATTTCTATCAATTGAATTATTAAATAAATATTATTACCTCCCAAATTAATATTCCTTAATAATTTCTTTCATAATTAATATATAAGAGTATAATATTATTTTATAGAAGCTGATAATCAAAAGATATTACCATAAGAATATATATCACAAAATTAATACTCACAATTTTATTATTGTAAGAATGCATTTAAAATTGGGAAAATAATTAAATTGAATAATAATAAAATCTAATAATTGGAAGTTGAAGCAGACGATATAAATGTTCTTTCGCTCATTCGATATAGATTTTAAATCACCTGAACCTTACTATTGGCGGTACTATTTTATCGCATCTTTAAAGCGAGATAACTTGAATTTAATATAAGAGAAATATTTAATGAATTTAAAGACATTTAATTTAAGTAGAGTTATCTTGGTGAAGATTCGTAATAGATGATATCATCAATAATTAAGTCAAGATAATAATGAATATATGAATAATTTCAACAAAGAACTCATGATTGTTTAAATTGTCTGATTTTAACTGCTACTAATTTAATTTATTATAATTTAAATCAATTTAATTTACCAATTCCTAATTTATTCTTTTAATAATCTAACTTTTTAAATGCTAGATAAATGAATGCTTTTTTTTATCTTTTTTTATCGGTAACTATTTAATTATTGATATTTTCAAAAAAAAGAAAGTTTATTAATAAATTTCAAATCAAAACACTTACAATTTCTACTTTATTATCAATATCGACCAATTCTTTGTTTTTAATATTATTACACTTCATAATTTTTTATTTTCAAGTTTTAAAAGTCAATAGATTATATATATGTCAGAAAAGTATATTCTGATATAATTTATGTTAAGTTAAGGATAAAATTTAATTTTATTATATAATTATATATTGTACACCGATATATTATGGTGCATTGTCATTCATGTATGATATGATAAGTTATTTAATAAATGAATACTTTAATTATGTTACAGATTCTTCCAATCGTATTTTCCATCGAACTTGCTTTTAACTATATTATTTAGAAATTCTTGAAATACTTACAATTAGAAACTACTGCTGAAGTATTTCATTCGATTATTTTTAAAGCTTTTCGCTTAATATCTAATCACTCATATTAAATTGAGATTTCGCTATTTTAACTATAAATTTATTAATATAATTGTTTTAAATATTTTTTATATAATATTCCAATTAAAAATTAATTTCAGTAACCTCTCATTAGCTTAAATGTAAATAGTAATTATTGAGTAGAGTACTGTGTAGAATAAATTTTATTGTTTGTTATATAAAATTTTATATTAAATAATATTTTAAGTTGAATTTATAATTAAATTATAGAGAATTTGCAACAAATAATTGGATACACTTTCACAAAATTTTTGAATAAAAACAGTTCATTTTAATTATATTATGTGAACTACAAAGCATAAAGTAGTCGTTAAAGTAAATTTAAATAATTAAAATTAGATTTATATTTTCAATGTGAAGACAATTACCAATTAATTATCTGCACAAGTCTCAATTTTCTTGTATCTGCCAAAGTCTCCAGCATTTAAATACAGAGGATGTGAATCGTGACTATATTCTTTATAGAATATTATATTTCCCATTTTATCTTGTTTTCGTTCGTTTAAGTAATATAATTTAAAAATTAATATATTATATCTATTAATTATAGGCAAACTTATAGTTAGAGTAAAGAGCCAGCAAATGATTGGTTATCGTACAATAGCAATAATCTATGGCATTTTAATAATAATAACTGTCAATATTTGCCTTTTAAGACTACTCAGTTCAATTTATTGCATAAATTATATATAATAAACTCTTACAAGCAATGAATTTATAAGATCCTCTATTGTTTTAAATCTATCAAATGCACATACTATTTATTTTTCAAGATTGCAATGTCATGTGATCTTGCGTATTTGCATTCTAACACATAATTATCTTACTAAATTTCTTCATTTGTATTACTATCTAATAACTAGCCATTTTGTTTTATTAATTTCAATTTAATATGGATTTATTAAAAATAAAATTTATCATCTTATTATATATTTCATTTACATATTTTTTTATTAAAGAAAAGAGAGTCTTCAAATTATTAAAAGAACTCAAAGCAAGTTTACCAAGTTTTTCCAAATTATTAAATATTCATTAATTTTATGTCTAATAGTTAATTGAGCTGTTATTTAAAATAATTTCCATAGTAATCGTCAATTTTTTCACCAAAATTGATTTTATTTATTTTTCTTTTTAATTTCTTAATTTTATTTGCTAGTTAGGATAAAATGTAAAATTTATTTTTTATTCTTAGTTATTCACGTCTTAAAATAATTCTAATTGATTTATTTCTTTTTGAAAGGATTGGCTATAACTTTCTCTCTAAAACATAATACAATTTTATTATTTTTTTAATTTAAAAATGTAAAAGCGAATTTATTTAATCGATTCAATAATGATTCTATATGAAATTTTAGTAATTATTTTACATATTAGATATAATTCATATTTATGGTCCTAATGGTTATAGCTTACGTTTATAATTGAAAATACATTCAAGAGCAAGTAAGGATTGCATCAACTCTTTTCTATAAATTATGATGAAACATAAAAAATTTCTAACTATTTATTCTGGTAACTTTAGTAATACAATATATTCTATATTTAAAACTACTAATATTAATTTTCAATAATGAATATCTCAATGATAAAAGACTATGAATTTAAATGACAAATATAAATGCAATTAAATATATGTAACAATAACTATAAAACATGGAGAGTACTTGATCCTCTTGAAGCATTTCATCGCATATATCTTCACTACTTATTAAAAACTCTAATTAAAGTAAATTCTATAATTAGTAAGTAATTATTGGCAAAGAATAAATTTTTAAAATTATAGATTTTATTTTTTAATTCTGTTGATAATTTTTTTATATTTTTTTTAATGTTATATAAATGACAAGATTTTTATATGATAATAAAATCATATTAAAATGCGATAATTAATTAATATAAATTATAATAACTTTTAGACACTTTGTAAATTCATATCTTTAATAGTATGTATAATATTTTTTTTATTTAAATTATTAAAAAATCGAATTTTCATTGGTATTTATTATTGTCCTCAACAAATTATTTGATTATTTTCAAATATTTCTCTTTCACAGCCACATCATTATCGAATTCAGGAAATTTTTACTGGCATATTCTAAATAATGCTCTAGTATTTTTGCACTTTATAAATTCAAGCGAGTGTTTTATAAAATTTCCTAAGACCTTTTCAAAATGCTATGTCCTATATAGATAAATTATTGGAAGATAAATTTTAATTTTCTTACTCTAAATCTTAAAGAAAAAGTTCTTGAGCAGCTTTTAAGATAGGTTCTAGTTACAAGGCAAGTTAGTTCACATATTTATAGGGATTTTGAGGTGGGAAATGTACTTAATCATTCGAAAAAATAAAGATTAACTAAAATTTGATCTTTATTTTCACTCTTATGTCTGAATTTATAAATGCTATTGATTTATTTATTTGATTGAAAGCTTATATGAATATTTCGACATGTAGGTACCTCTAATATAAGTGTTAAATTCCTTCAATGATATCCTAAAGGCATCTGATATAATCTGCACCATTTTTTGTTTAATTTTACTTGCTTATTACTAGTTTCAATGCAGAAACAACCCTCGAAAAGTCTACGAATTTACGGAATTTTTCATCGAATTGCATTTTGTTCTTGAAATTAATATCGAAATCAGCATTAAACTATTCCTCAAGCTGTTCTTTATATTTTTCTTCCTCAGCCGAGGCAGCTGCGGCCGCTTATTACATGTTTTCAATCTAATTGATTTCGAATCTCTCTTATTACATGTCATTGTTTTAAAAACTTTCGATAGTATTTTAAATTTGGATGGGGATAACTACCAGAATATTCTTTATTTTTAAGTTATAGTTTAATCGAAATTTATAAAATGCGATATATACAAATCTATCTTGAAATTTCTGTTGAATTAAAATTTTTTTTATATATTTGCAATCATCCTCCCTTAAATAAGAGTTTATTTATATGCATTTATGTTTAAGGGAGGCTGTTGTTGCATCTAATTGAAACCCTCTTATATTACATTTCCTGGCGCTTGACTATTTTATTTTGCTTCTATTGAATCATCATCTAATATGCTGTCATTTTCATCTATTACGAGATCATCTTCTTCTTCCTCTACATGATTGCCGCCGTCTATTCCTGCGCCATTTCCATCGTCAAATACTGCGTCATTGCCACCGTCCATTTCTACGCCATTTCCATCTACTGCTTCTCCAATGCTGACGTCTTCTATCTCACTGGATTGTAAAAATTACTATACCAATTCATTGTTCTCGAGATTATCAAAGGAATCTACAATCGGATCTTGTGGCTAATCATAAACTTAAATAAAATTTATAAAGGCATTTTAAGTAATATTATACTAAAAATCTAATAATTTAAACTAATCTTTTAAAATCTTTTTTTATGTTGATTTTAGGAAAAAATTATATATCTCGCTGTAAACACTAATATGTGCAATTTTTAAATTATTTTGAATTAAATTTTACTATATACTATTATTAATTAATTATAAATTTGCATAATAAATATTTGATATAAGATTTGTTTAATTAACTTATATATGGGTTTTTAATATTACGCTATCTCGCTCTTATTCACACTATTGGCTTCGCTTTTTCTTCGTTTTTTCTTAGGCTCTATCTTATCGTGGTCCTAATTATTCTTGAGTCTTTTTTTGACTGCTTTCTCCTCTTCGTTCTTTTTTTGTTTTTTGTCACTCATTTTTACTAATTATTAAATATATTCCTGCTATTATTTTATAATTTTCATTTTGAATATTCAGAGCAAAATTTTATAATAAATCACAAATTGTATTCTCTATTTTTATATATTTAATAATGAATTCATTTATAATTATAACTTTCCATTAACTATGTATTATAAATTAATATTTTAAAATGTTAAACACAAAATTATAATTTACACAAAATTGCAATTTAAAATGCATGATATTTATAAATTTGTTATATTATAAATGGAAACTAGTGATTCTTAACCTACAGACTTTCATGTGAAGATAAAAAATATAGTTGATGATAGAGAACCATCAAGATTCAA
>ARYC01012383.1:0-18438 GCA_000711775.1 Oxytricha trifallax | reverse complement strand
TCTTTATCAAATCATATATTAATTTTTAATGATGCATTTCTAAACATATATAAGCAATCATAAAATATAATCATTAAAGTTCTTTTAATATAAAATGACTATTTTTTAAGGGTTCATATTTATGTTTATTTTGCAATAATATGAGTTCTTATAGTCTTTGAAACAAGTTCAGGGAGTTCTTAATTGCTATTGATAATATTTTAGAACATTTTAGTATCGTATTTCTTCATCCAAGCATGCTGTAACAAACTTTGCGCATTGTGCCTCCTGTCTGGATCCTTCTCAAAGCACTTGCTAAGGAAGTCTTTCAACTCTTCTGAGAAGGATTCTGGCAGAGCAGGAATTCCCTCCTAAACTATTTTTATCATAGCAGTTACCGGCTGAAAGTTCTAGTATGGTGCCTAACCTGTCATGAGCTCAATCACTGTACAGCCTAAACTCCAGATGTCACATGCTTGAGTCACTAATCCATTCATCTCTAATAATAGTCATAATAAATTTATTCCCTGACATTTTTATACTAATTGATATAGTTTTTATAGAATTAAATCTATCATAAAATTTGATACAGCAAAATCATTCACCATAAGATATTTTGGAATTGAAGTAGTAATAATTATTAAAGGCATAGAGTAATAATTCTTAGATATCCTCGCTATCAAAAAATAACATCAATCAATAGTATCAATCTTAGCAATATGAGGAGGTAGTTATACTTAATAAAAACAATTTCAATTAAAATCCTATATATATATATATATATAATTATAAAGTTTATGAATAGACAAATAAGACAAGGTTTATAAATGGATCCACAGTCAATGTAGTTAGCATAAAATTAAAAAAGAATAAATATTGCAAAAATATATTTTATTTTAGGAAATTCATTCTATAGTTTTATAAACTCTTGCAGTTATCAATTCCTAAAGTAATTAATGTCAATAAGTTAAAGTTAATGCCGTTATTTTCCTAAATTTCTTGACATAGTTTTCTAAAAAATTTCAATTAATTTAAGTGGCGATATAAATTTAATTATGGCTTAATCAATAGTCAGTATTTGATTCTTAAAAATATTCAGAATAGTTTATTGTAAACTAGGTTTCAATTAATGATATGAAAGTATACAGCTTTTAAAGAAAAATTGAAATAAATTAATCATCAAAAAATGTAATTTATCCATTAGATTTTATGTACTTTTGTAATAATGATGGGGTAAATTCAACAAGAGCAAAAAGTCCTCTTTTCCAGTGAGTCAACTTTAATACATAATATATTTTCACTATTTACATTTCGAATAACTTGATTTAAAATATTTGTTTCCGTAAACTTCAGAATTTTCAATTACATTTCATGTGTGAAAAAACATATATTCCTGAACAATATAATAAAGTGTGAAAGTCAATTTTTTATTTCTAGTTTTTTGTTATATTGTTAGCAATGAAAAGTTTTGAGGAATTAAAACTCAGAGGAAATAAGCTTTATCGCAATTTTTTCTTATCTCCCATAAGTAAGCGAAAAATTAATCTAAACTTTACCTCTTGTTAATACTCTCTTCTTTCAAATGTAGGAATCTCTCGCAATTTTATTTATTTTATACCTGCACTTTATGAGTCAATGCAATTTTTATAAAGATTGGTGGTACTACAGAGCTTTTGGTAATAAATCTTTTTAGTTAGTATAATTGTAAACTTAGTTGAATCTATACCTTATTTCATAAAGTATATCAAATCACTAACCATGTTAAAGTTAATCATAAGTTTAATTATTTTAATTTTAGTTTCATTTTTATATTTTATCTTCTTTCTTTGTGATACATACCGCTTATTAAAAATAAATATAAAATGCATTATTAAAATTATGAAATGAATAATAAAATTGAAAGTTTCTAGAATATAGCAAATATTTTAATTCAAAGCACCACTTTGGTTAAACTTCTTGGTTTATCAGGATTTCTACCTAGGCCTAATGTTGTTTAAAATGCTGCCAACTATATTGGAATGATGCAAAGCATGGCTGATAAGAATCCTGATTTAGGAACATAGAATTATTTCTCAGAGTATCTATTTAAGAACTCTCTATCTTATTCTGAGTCTAGGTCACTAATAACAAATAGTCTGACTTATAACTTCTCAAACATATAAGTTAAGTTTCTCATAGAGTTCTCTTTATATTCATCATCAACAATTATGAAAAAAGCGCATGTTCCTGGGTTTTACTTTGCAAAACTAAAGAAACCATTTGAACAATTATTTAGAGAATAAGCTTGGCAATTGAAAAGGATATTTATTTTTAAAAAATAAATGAAATTCTTTGTTAATAAATGCTTATAGGTAAGTTCTTTCATCTTTAGAGAACCTTCCTTGGCAACACATTCAGCAAGACCCAGTCCTAAAAGGAAAACGTGACTTTCTGGCATCAATTGTTGAGCAACCTCATATGAAAAAGTCTAACAACCTTTTACTACTTAATCAACTTTCTCTGACAATTAGGCAAGTTCTCTGCAAAGTTTAATTCTCTTTTCTTTTGTTTGCTTGTAATTTACTTTCTAAGCAAACCAATTTGTGATTAAACTGAAAGCTACCACTTAGCACAAGAAAGCTTTTGTTGAAGCAACACTTTGCTCTTTTCCAGCATTTAAGAATAAACCACAACCAGCTTCTCTTGCTAGTTTTGATTCAACATTATTAACTATATTAAATCTGACAAGGTTCTTTTCTTTTGCTATTTCAAAAGGTTTCAGTAGATCGGTTGTCTCTCCAGACTATGATACTGCCAAGAATCCTCCATTTAAGAGTGTTAAATCTTCTTCTGAAATTTCGGATGCAATCTTAACATCAACCGTATTGAAACATCCAAACTCCCTCATTAAATACTATCCATAAAGGGATGCATAATATGAGGTACCACATGCTGCAATTATCAAATTTTCAATTCTTGTGAGTTACTGCTCATTTGATTCGAGACCACCAAGCTTAACTAATCCTGGCTCATTTCCTTATAGTCTGCCACCATAGTTTAGGCATTTTAGTATGGCATCTGGTTACTCATTCATCTCTTGAATAAAATAGTAATCAATTCCTTCCTTCAAAGGTACTTTGGCATCTTTATCTGATTTTTAAAAATCATGGAAGTTTAAAAGAAGATTCTAGTTATCAAGCATAAGCTCTACTATTTAATTATTTTTTGCATGAATAATGGTGGCACCTGGATGCTCTTCTATAAGTCCATCCATGTCTGAGCTTACTATAAATTGCTTCTTTTATTAATCTCTTATGATTCCAAGCTCTCCTGAGTTTTTTACCAAATAGATTTTATTTGGGTCACCAACATGAATCACTGCGAGATTATATGATCCAATTAACTTTTTGCATGTAAAAAGCAAAATAAAAATGTCTATTCGAGTGCCTCTAAAATACTAAATCCGTCATCTAAGCAAATTCCTATCAAGTGAGCAATTATTTCAGTGTCTGTCTCGCTTGTGAACTTACATTCTTCTTTTGTTCTCAAGCATTCTTCCTTTAGCAATTAGAAATTTTCAAGGAATCCATTATGAACAACAGCGATTCTTTTCTACTAATCAACATGTGGATGTGCATTTGCAAAATTTCTAGTTCCATGAGTTGCCCATCTTGTATGCACTATTCCAACTTAAGATTAATGCTTGCCTTGTGCCTCTTTCATAAGCTGTTAAGCTGAGTCTACCCCAAAGCGATTTTCTTCTCCATGTTTATTAATCACTAGCTCTTTTGTTTACTAATCGATTGTAGCTATGCCACAAGAGTCATAATCCTTTGTTGCCAACATTTATAAACCCTTGAAGCACTCTTCTTCTGCTCTGGGATCTTACCCTAGATAGCCATAGATCCCCTGACATTCATTTTGAATAGCTGAAATGCCAGTTCTCAAATTATATTGCTGATAGGCAAAAAGGGAAAGTGCCAGAGATCCCAAATTTTTGTAAGTAGCTTTTTTAGATTTCACTAGGAATGATTTTCCGAGTATAGATAGCATAATTAAAACAATAAATTATAGAATAGAAATCTTATTCAAGATTTTCAAAGATTTACATCCTATTATATTTTGTAGTTTTAAGAAATTAAGTTTGATAATGGCAAATCATTCATAGGGTATTATGGAAAGATAGTCGCTAACCTACTAATTAAAAAATAATAAATGAAGGATATTCATAAAAGATAAATAATTAAACCAATAAATAGCATTAAGATGTATTTTTTGTTAATTTATTTAGAAATGTTGATTTTTAAAACATATTGAATTTATTACCTCTAAAAAGTAACAAACTAATTAAGTTTGATAATTAATTAAATTCTCTTATAGATGGTCTAGTTTCAATCATAATATCATGTTCTAGTTATAAATAATTTATAAATATTTTTATATAAAATAATTAAATTATATAAGTGCTTTGATTATTTTGAGTTGCTGTACTTTGATTGCTTTTTCTGAGATTGAGGACTGTATTCATTAATAAATAAAAATATTTACTTTTCATAATATATAATTTTTTTAAATAATTTAAGATTTATGATTGAAGCCACTCTTTGAATTGAAATAGGAGGATTGATTTCCAGCATTCTAAGCTTCTCTTACTTATCTCTCTAAGATATCTGGATTCAACAGTTCCATGCCATGTTGTGTTGACATTGCAATTGAAGATGCAAGACCATTAGTAACTCCTGATCCTCCCGTTGTTATTCTACTCTGCTATGAGAACTTTTTCTTATTCAGTATATTCTGATTCTTTTAGATTCCAACTTTAAGCTTCCCACTCGACATACCTATCATTCCCATTCCAAAACCAGTGTCTCTAAATTCTTTTTGACCTTCCTCTCCAAATGGAATGATGTTCTGCATTTTTCTAGCTTACGTCACCTGATACTTTAGCCTCATGTTTCTGAACTTCTTGCCCCCTCTTTTTCTTCTAGGCTTATCATCTGGCTTAGGCAAAGCTTTCCTGAGTTTAGCCTGTTGAGGTGTGGAAATCTTACCAAATCTGATCATGATGCCCTATCTCCATTCTTGGCCTTATTTACCATCTGTAGAAGCTCCTGCAGAGTCCATTCTTGCGGCAAGTGCAGTCTTTGATGATAACATTCTGACTACTTGCATTTAGAATTGTGGAGGGGTATTTTAATACATATCAACTTCAGTTAAGACTCCTCTATGAAGTTAAGCAGATGCAGTTGACATTCCATGAAGAGCTTTCTTTTAAGATCCTAAGACCTGGATATTAGAAGCAGGAATCTTTGCTAATTCACCAATTCCACCTGCAGCTGCTATTAATTTAGCAGCTACTCTTGTCCCCACTATCGCAGAAACATTAGGGGCAACACTGCTCATTCTAGTTTCTAAGTAATTAAGCATTTGAGCTTTCTAATCGTTTAAAAGAATGACTTCATCAGCTATTCTGACAACTTCCTGAAGTTCTTTCTCACTTAATTAGCGTCCAGACGAAGCAGAAAATGCCACAGTAACAGACATTAAGCTTTGATTAGGAAGCCAGTTCAAATTATCAATAACTCTTGTAATATCCTCTACATTACCAATTTCTTTCACTGCTCTGGAGAAGTCTAATGGATTAAGAATGATCGACTCCAATTCAGAAAATTTATGCTCATAAGCATCTCTTAATTACTTATGTACAATCAGAATATCATTGTCTATGTGTTTCAAATAATCATTTGTAGCTATGATCAGCTAATGTTGCTATTCTTTCGCGGATAAATTTTTAAACCTAGCTAGTTATTGTCCAGTAAGATCACTTTTAAGATAGGTTAAATGCTCTATAAATTAGGGATTTCCTCTGATTTTAGACTAATAATTCTTAGCAATCAATCTTTCAATTTTCTGTTCTCTCTGCTCATACTCTTGGTAGTCATCATCTTAATTCTCGTCATCTTCTCTCATATTTTCATCTTTTAATTCTTCATTTTCATCATCACTAAGATCCTCTAAGTCCTTGAGAAAATTGTCAGCGAGTTTTGCTTGCATTTTTAATTGTTAATGATTAGAATTATGATAAACTTCCAATTATATTCTTTAGTGAGAGGAATATGAAAATAAAGTTAAAAACACAATGCTAATTACTTAAATAAGGTTGTATTAAATTATCATTAAGGGTTCTATTATTCCTATGATTAACTCTCTTGATTTACAGTCTCTACAACTTCTTATTAAGTTTCTACAGGCTTGTCCTTAAGATCCTCCATTCCGTAGAAATCAGCATCAACTTGCCCTTTTAGACTTCTGACAGCTTTGGTAAGCTGTTCTGCGACATCCTGATCCAAAGAGTTTAAGCTGTCCCCGGTAATTTTATCAAAAAGTTTAGACCCCCCAAAATATTTCAAGAATCGTTAAATTTTTTTCTGAACCTTTTATCATGACCAATAAACCCTAAAAAAACAAACCTAAAATATTAAAAGATTTTTGCGTCAGTATTAAGGTTAGGATTTCGTAAATAATTTAACGAATCGATAAATGTTTTAAGGGGGGGCATTGAAGTTCTTTTTTAATAAACTCACTGTTCTCAATTTTGCCTGTCAATTAACTAATAGTGTTAATAATATCAGCAGTGGTTAGGTAACCCTTTATTTTTAGGTTATATATGGCTTGATTTAGCTTGATCCTCACATTTTTTTATAGACCTTTCTTCTCTACTTAGTTGTATAAATGCTTGTAAAGACCGTGATCAATCAAAGTTTCAAAGTCTTAGCTTTCGTAGACTTTAATCAAATGATCTACAGTGAGAACATTATAATTGTAACAATATAAGTATGCCTCAATTACAGTTGGATAGTCTTTATTGTCGAATGCTTGATCGATTACAGTTACAATGAAATTATCGGGTTTTACCATATAATGGTTGGTTTTAACTGTCTCGAAGAAAGCTTTTAAGCTTTCATAACTTTTCTAGCTGAAATGCTCATAATACTTTTGTGTGACTACTGGACTTGGGTGATATACAAGCTCTGTATGAAGCTTGAATGTCTCTAACATTAGCTCTGGATAGCCTAATTCAAGCGCCTTGAGCATCATTTCATCAATATATTTGTGCTGCAATAACTTTCTATGTCCGATATAGTTCACATGAGCATATAGTAGTGTTTTAATATCAGCTTCTGACTTTGCCTTCTCAACCATTCTCCTAAAATTTTCAGTAGGGAGATTGATATAGCCACTTTTATTTGATGGTCTACGAAGCATTAAATCATCGAAGTAAGCTGATAACTCAAGCTTATTTATCTTATTTGCATCTTCAACTCTGAACATAGGAGGATCATGGATCATTCTAGTCTAAGTACAGACTAAGGAAGTAAGCAAAGATTATGATTATCTTATTTATTATTAAATTACTAATCATTTAAGAAAATATGACTTTTATCTTTAATATATTTTTAGAAGCAGATAAATTTATTGTTAATTTCAATTTAGCTTAAATTATATAATGGTTTATAATTAAGTGATATTGAGCCTTTACAAATAGGTTTCTTAGTTGCATTTTTATTAATGATTATTATAATTCTATAATTCTTGAAATATATTTTCACTTTGTCATACAACCATATTCTTTTAATGAACTAATAAAACAATCAATATTAATATATTCAATCTTTCTAATCAGAATTATCTTTTAGTAAATTCCTCAAATTTCTTCCAAGTTTCTCGTTACAAAATTTCTACCCAATTTTAAGAGCAGAAAACACTTATAAGTTTTACCTTTCATTTGCGTTTCTAGTAGTCTATGAACCTATTCTTTCTAAATATTTTTCATTTTCTCGTTTTTCAAAAAATATAGTTAATAAAAAATATCAAAATAAATAATTAATCACCATTAAGTTGAGTTAGTTGAATGATTCTGGCTGCTTAACTTTTAGCATTGTCTGTTAAATGTATCATTTTCATTGATTTTTCTTTAATAAATTCTCTTGTTTCTATAGATAATTTTTGACTATCTTTCTTCATTATATTACTAAAGCTTCTATTATCAGCTATTTGCTTAGTGATTTTTGATAATGCTTTCTATGCTTATGTACCACTAGGTTCGTTTAATTAAGTGTTTTAAGTAGACTCATTCTTAATCATGAGTCTTTGTATTAAAAGTTCCCTTTCCTTAATATCATTAATGTTGATATTTTTGGAGTTTAACTTGTATTGCTCTATAACTTCCATAACAAATAGTCTTGCTCTGACAACCCACTCTACTAATTGTTATATATCAGTTAACCCCATTAAGGAATTCTCAGATTAATAAACTTTAAACATTAGCATGTATGCTTCAAGTGATTCATATAGAGACTAGCTGACTTTTCTAAGTGATTTCATATTCTTCTCTAGAGTATCTTGCTCATTTTCGATTAATGTTTCTTCGTTCAATAAATCGTTAAAGCTTTAAATTCCAATTTGTTCGGGACATTCTCCATATTCTATAGGTAAATTTATAAAAATATAGATTGAAAATTACTATTCAAAAGCTTCTAATAAATACCTGATGACAAGAGCTACTATTTATTCCAGAGAGATGTTTATTTATATTTGCTATCTTTATCTTAAGAACTTAAAAATCCCAACAAAGTCGTGCTACAAATTAAAGTGTAAGTTCAAATATAATTTTTTTCTTACCTTCTATCTGATATAGAAAAATGAAAGTAAGTTGTAAAGCTATTGCTATAGCTATTCAACTAACTCATAGATGATTGTAAACTATTTGGGGACTAAAATACTTGGTTCATAATTGACTATTGGTATATCCTATGATAATAAGTGTGTGTTTAGTTATTCAACACTATGACGTTTGACTCTCTTTTTCACCTTAATTGTCTTATATTTCGTTTACTCTTATTATTGCTGATAGATTTTCTAAAAGTTTTAGCTGCTTAGAAATTAGCTCAATTTCATTGTATTTGAATCTTTAGGGGTTAAACCTGCTTCAGACTAAGACCTTTTCATGACATTTAATTACTTTAGCATGTTTTAGGCTTTTGGTGGTTCTTAAAGAGCTGGTAGCTCTTCAGAAGGTATTGGAACTTAAATTTCAATTATTCTATATTCAGGAATGTGCATTTTTCTTTGAGCTAGGGGAGGGAAATGGATTTTATTTGAAAAGTACTATTGCAATAAAAGTAAATATAAGGAATTAGAAGAAATTCTTTTAAATTGCTTGATGCTCTCTTAACTGACATTTATTGATTTACTAAGAGAAATGAAACTTTAATCTATTCCTTAAGACCCTGATGTTTCCCACTCCATATTTTTGATTTTCTTCATTATTTTCTTTAGCTTAATTTCATCTTAGGTATATTCTTTCTGACTACTTAAATTCATACTTTGTGAACTGTTTTATTGCAATTGCCTCTATGTTAAAGAGTAGAACTTCTTTCTATTTTTTAAGGTTTTATTCTTAATCTAATCTTTTTAATCAAAATATAGATCACTTGATTTCTAGTAAAAGTGATACTTTTTATCATCCTGCTTGGGAGACATCCAAGATTTTTCCAACTATTTTTTAAGAAAGAAAAATGCAGAGTCATTGAAACTCATTTAATTAGCTCATGGTGTTGATTTTAATTAAAACTAAAAAGGCTATTTTTTTAAAGTCTACTTATCTGATTATAATTAAGTGAAAAATGCTTCGAAAAAATCATCGTTTTTAGATTTCACAGATTCAAGATTGATTCTGTGAGCGCTTTCGTTAATTTTATTTTACAATCGAGAAATAGAAGTTTCTGTAATAAAGAATGAGGATTTCTCTATTTTACTGAGATCTTCTTGATTTTAATGTTTCATTGGATTAATACTTACGAATTAAAATCTTGATTGTTTTTATTGGAGAACTTTCTTTAAGTCCTCCTTTAAAAGTATTTCTTCAAATTAACCTGCTGCTAAATTTTACTAGCTTTGCCTGGATTATGAATTAAATCTTACAGTTTTCTTAGGCTTGAATCTGTTTACTTTTTGTCTGCTTTCTGTTAATAGTGAAGTTTTTGTTTTTTCAAGTACTAAGAAATTTGGAGAATCAGTCTAGACAAAATTTTCATTCTAAAAATCTATGATACTTTCATCCAAATTATGTTAAAGTAGTTCATTGTCTTCAATGCCATTTCTTCCATAATTATTTTCACTTTTAATTTTAACTATATCAAGGTTCAAATTAACATCATTAAATGGCTCAATTATAATGATCGAACTTGTTTAACTTTATTTTTCCAAAATGTCAACGTTTGGAGAATTAATCTACTCTTACAAGTTTTAGTCAGCAACTGATTCTTATATTTCAGTCATTAGACTATCACTAAGATTTTTATTTTGTGTTTTGTTTGCTTATATCCGCATTGTCATTAATTTCAAAACTTTTTAGCCAATTTTCCTTTTAATTTCTTTTTCTAGCTCTTTTTTC
The DNA here is from genome assembly GCA_000711775.1 of Oxytricha trifallax. NCBI lineage: Eukaryota > Ciliophora > Spirotrichea > Sporadotrichida > Oxytrichidae > Oxytricha > Oxytricha trifallax. The sequence goes on along the minus strand of ARYC01012383.1, from coordinate 8,024 downwards.
ACTTCTAAAGATGTCTTTGTATTATCAAATTTAGAAAACATGGAGGGACTCTTAAGTTTTTAAATTGACTAGAAAGTATGTGAAAGCATCTATTTTTCTTCATCACGCTCTTCTTGCTCTATCTCTTAATGAATTTACATTTTTTGCTTTGATGTTTAAGTTAAATATGGCAAGAAACCAGTCCTCTATTCATAAAATCATTAAGAATTTTTAAATTAAAACATAAATTAAATAATTCATGCTCTTCTTCAGTATTCTCTCTCTTTTGCTTCTGCTTAAATAGCTTTTGAAGCTAGTTAACATCAATATTAACTTCTGAGGATTTCATAATTTATATCATTTTCCTGAACTTCAAAGGGCTCATTCCACCTTTTCTCTCCATTTTAATAACAATTATATTTATTATAAATCTTTTTATAGATGCTTTTTAATATGTTTATTAATAATTTTGAGTATAAATAGCTAGAATGTTTGATAAATTATAATTATTAATTAAAATTGAATAAAACTTCAGTACTAAATATGCGAGTGACTTCTCGTAACGAGTTATCATTTTACTATAAAAATAATTATATGCGCACCAACATGCCACGGAGTCGCCTCTTAACTAATAGAGATAACCTCCGCCGTTTGGGGCGCACATTAAGGCCTTCTAGGAAGCAGACTTCTATCTATATTAGGAGTATAATTAAAAGTTATGAACTTTAAAAAATAATAATTTATTTATATGTGCCAAATGCCCGCAACAATCTCAAATAAAATTCAAAAGGAAAATGTGTGATTATAAATATTATACTATTTATTAACTAATATTAAATAAATAAAAAATGGTCAGATAAATCATTGCGTAAAATCATAATACTCTTCTATGTATGCTTCTTTTATTAAGGATGGGGGTCATTGGCTAAGTCTACGAAGTCTAAGTATTTTTCAAAATGCTTTGCCTGTTTTGTTAATGCTAATGTAAATTCTGGAGGGTTTGGATGCCATGATTCAAAGTAGAGTTTGAAGTCTCATACTTATTCTTTTAATCGATATCTTTAATTATTCTTCCAATAGATCTTGGCATCTAATGACTCATTCTTTTTAGCATTAGTGACCTTTGATTAAAAATGGAAGTGCCTTCATCCAAAATAGTCATGTTAGGTGTTGGGCTTTAAACTTCAATGTTAATATTTGCTTGAGTGGGGCTTAAAAAACTCTAATGCCTGATTCCTTGCTTGCTATCCTTCAAAAAATTCGCTGATTTCATATTAATCTCATCCATTTAAACTGAGTTTCTCTCATATTTAGCCCTTGTTTCAAGACTTTACAAGAACCCTTACATAAGGGCAGTTCTATTATTAACAGGTCTCTATGATTAAAATATAATTTAAATTGACGATTTCTTGAATGTCGACTCAGCTCTTTCATTAGACAAGTTATTTCTTTTTGATTGAAGCTTTCAATCTTGATGTTTGCATCGATGCATTAGAGATTTTACTTTTATTTTCAGGGCTAGCAATTGTTTAACTGTCCATTCTAGTGCTATTTACATGGCTTAAATGATTATCAGATACCAGTGAATAGTTCTTAGATTTTCTTTTCTATACCTTTAACTCTTGATGTTCTGAAATAACATTCGGCACATCACCTTTACCTTAAATTTGCTAAATATTTTAAATCTACTCTAAACCAGTTGATCTAGATTAACTAGGGATGTTTGCTTACTCTCTATATATTTAAGAATGTTTAATGCCTGAAATCTTCATAAAAGAATGTTAATCACTAGTTTTAAGTTAACTTTGCCTTTTAGCTCCCATTTTAATAAGCTTATTCATAGTTTTTACCAATCCTTCAGTTTCTATCATTGACCTAGCTTCTTTTGAAAGGTAGTTCATATTATCTAACTTGTATATCCATTACTATTTGTTCATGGATTGTAATTCAGAGAGATGCCTATCTAATCTCGTTGTAGAGTTACTTAAACCAAAAAGCCTTTTGAAAACTTCTGGCTATCTTTCTGGGTAAAGTCTAGGGTCTTAATGTGTAGATTGAACTTGACTTTTACCTTATAGGTAATTTAGAGCTTTTTAGTATTATTCATTGTCAAATGTGACGTTTCCGTCTGGGAGTAAAATAATTGCAGAATCATCTCTGTAAATTACCTTCTTTTGAATTGTCTAAACTGATTCTGAAGTTTAATACATGTCATTTACATTAGAATAAGCCTATTAAAAATTCTCAGCTCTTGCTTGAAGCTCTTAATTTTTCATCTTTGAGAAAATAGGTCTTTGTTCTTAATTAAACTTACTCTTATTGTTTGCTTTGAAATTTGAGAAAACATTTCTATTTTATGGTGAATTCTTTCCTGTTTAGTATTAACTTTAAAATGTTTCCCCATTCTCTTCATCTGTTCCGAATGAATCCTATGAAACCTTCTTTTTTTTTAAATTGAATTAAATTTTGATTTATGTACTATTTCTAGATTAGTCTTCATCTGATATTGAATCGGTGAAACTACTCTCATCACTACCGTGAAATGAGTGCATGGCACTTTTGCTTTATTTATGAAATCCTGATTTCTCAAGCTTCTTTTTTATTAGTAGACCTGATTAAGGCTCATCAAAATCTTCTTCTGCAATAACTCTTGACTATCTTTTTGAAAAATCCAAATCTTTATATAGATCTTTTCCAGAACTTTTATTACTATTTATTCTGGATGAACCCCCTGAACGCTTTCCATTGTTTATTTTAGAGTTAAGCTTTATTGAATTTTTAGAACTTAAAGGCCCATTAAAGTTAGAAATTTTATTATATTTATTTTAAGGCTGACATTCTTTGAGTTGAAATTTATCTATGCTCCCATCAAAGTGCTTCTCCTTTGAAACTAATTATTGACCGCTTTCCCTAGATTTTAGATAAGATTTAGATTTTTATTAGTATTTCTTCTTGTAATATTTGTCTAGTTATTCAGCTTATCATAGTTTTAGAAATTTTTCCTCTAATAATCATCTCCTTACATTGAATCTGCTTCATTTCTTGATCCCTTCTTCATAGTTGTATCTTAAAGTTTTTGATTCTTTCTTTTATATTTCGCTAGTTCTTTTTCCAGCTTTTCTTGCTCTTTTTCTCTTTTCTTTAAGAAACCATCAAATTATTCAAGCCTAACTTTTGTCTACACTTCTTAATCAATTTTTGTACCCTCTGTAACATTTTGTTTTTACTATATTAGACCTGTAGTGTCATAATTTATGGGAAACTCAATATTTTTCAAAAATGTTTGAACTTAGGAGTCAACCTTTTAGACAGTCTGCTTTCTCATTTCCTTAAGTTCATCAGTACTAATCAAGAGCTATGAAGTATTAAAGACTATGGGGGGGAAGTTTCCTGCACTGGTTATTATATATAAAAAAATTTTAGGGAAGTTTCCTGCACTCTTTTTTTTATTTTTTTATTTTTATTTTTTTCATCAAATTAATCTTTATAACAACCATCAACAAACTTCAGGACTATTTTTATTTTTATTATCATACTTTAATATATTAATCAATATTCAATATCTCTCTTCAGATTCCAAAAACTCTGACATTTTTTATATGGTATTTGCAAGTTCTGTCTCTTAAAATATTATAATGATTCTATCGATTGTTATTGTAATTATGATTGAATTTACCTTTTTCTTACCATACCTATATGATGTTAAACTATATTTTCTTGAACTACTTCAATGATGAGCAAAGTAGTCTTAATATTAAATGGTTCATAAAAATATTAAATTTGTTAATTTATGTTAAATTTATTAAATTATAATAAAATAAAGCGTGCAGGAAACTTCCCCCCCCAAGACTATATTATTCTCTGTTAAGAATCTCTCCATAGTCTTTTCCTGGATAGTCTTATAAGACTGAAGCTACTTTCTTTACTTTAAGATGTTTACGTTATATTTTTCCTCAAGCTGTCGTTTTTGTGCTTCTAAATTGGCAACTAGACCCAATGAAGCTCTTTGTGCATCAATCAATATATCTCTCTTTATGAAAAAAATTGCAAATCATGTAATCTTACTTCATGTTTGACTTTTCTTAGCTCTGCTCTTGTGGTATTTAGGAATGAAAAAGTAGCAGTTGATGCACTTTAAAGTTCTCCTATCTTTTTCCTCAAATTATCTGAATCATCAATTTTAGACTAAAAAGTTAGTATAATATTTTACTTACATTGACTTTAAGTTTCAAATCATACAGCTCTTATGCACATTTTTCATACTTATCCTTATAGTTCTTCATCATGTCTTTCCTTAAATCCAACATTGCACATAATCTACTGTTCTCGCTGCCAAGAACCAAGTTTTTAATTTTATCAAAGAAAAGTTTGTTTCTCTCAAGCTGCTAATCTTCACTATCAAGTTTATTATCCTCCTTATATTTGATCACGATTTTTGAAATCATTCTCAGCTTCAGTATAAAAACCTCTCTCTGTAAACTATCACAATCTTTCTGAAGTAAATCCTTTAAGTTTTTAGCCTTCTCTGCTTAATATTCATGATTCTTTATATCATTTTGATATTTCTCTTTTAAAATTAGCTCCTTTTCTTTAAGTAAAGACTCGTAGTTATTCTTTAATTCGTCTCTTTAGTCTTGCGACTCATATTGAAACTATTCTCTGAGCTTGTTATTTTCTTCGATTCTAGATCTTAATTAGAATTCCAACTCTCTAATTTAGGTGCATAGTCGCTCTGATACTTTCTTAACTTCTTTCTCGCTATCTGCTCTCAGTTTTTAAACTGACCTTCCTATTTCATTCTGAGCTTCATCGTCAAGAAAAGTTCCATAAGTAAAATGAAATAAGTAAGAACTTGTTTTTAATAGAATCTTTCAAAGTTTATCTTCAATAACACCATCAAAATGTCCCTTTGGATAAGCCTTGATAAGTGGAGCCCATACTTTCGCAGCATCTTACTCTATAATATACAATGATCCAAAGATTTCATCAAGAGTCAAGTCCATCAGTTTGAAAGCTATATTAAAATGTAAGACATCAATTTTTAATTACTTTTTGGAGCAAGCTGCTTATATTTCTTGATAGTATCTTCATGATTTTTAATTTTTAAATCAAGTTCAGCCAACACAGAATTGTAATTTTCAGCTACTTATTGCAACTTGATGTTTAGCACATCGCAAACCTTCTCATCCATACCATCCATAAATGAGAAATATCGCACATTCAAGAAATCTCTTCCTTTCATTAGTAACTTGCCACGAATTTGCATTTCACTTAATTCCCTGAGATGATTAACTTCTTTCAAATAGTCTTTTCTGAGAATATTTGTTAAGTCTTCTTTTTCTTGAAATTTATCCAGAAGTATATTATACTACACTTCCATTTCCTCCTTGGTCAAACTTGACAAGGCTGTCTTCCTGATATATTAAAATGCATTAGAATCTTAAGTTTGCTTCTCTGGAGATTAATTTTTAAGTTCAACATTTGCTTTATGTTGCAAAATCACTTAGAAAGATTGATCAACTCCCTGCGCTATGACTTCTACATACTATTAAAATTAGCATCAATTAATTCTTTAAATTATTCTTACTTTCATAAATGGTAGGTTTACTCATTTAAAGGATTATGCATCATTAATTTGTCATTATAATTTTGTTTAGTGGGATTAATAATAATGTTTGATACTTGTCTTGTTTAACTGCTTTACTGAGATCCTCTATTTTTACTGGTTCTTTGAGGACTTTAGCTTTTGTTTTCTTGTTTATTTTACAGTTTTTACAAATGTATTGGATTATACAACATGAAGTCATCTTTAATAATATCTATAAAATCTTAGCTAATTTATAGTTAAAATATTTAAAGAAAGTTTGATTCAAATTTATCTAATTAATCTTTAGACAATTTTGTTACTTCTTTGGCTTCATCTTTATCATTGATGGTTAATTAGAGCCCCAAGGATTTGGCTAGTTGAGGGTATAGAGTAATCAAAGTATCAAATATATAATCTTTATATGCAAGCAATTCTTTTTCATTCATTTCAATGTTCTTAAGTATTTTAGGGATTTTAATTTGGATAACTTATTTCAATATTGTAGTTGCTTGTTAAATTTATATATTAACTTTCTATGCTTTTATAATTTATTATTGAATTTATTTTATTACAAGTTAATTCATATTTTTAATAAGCATTGTTTATTCTCACTAGGGTGTTTAATTAAGCGAATTTAGTAATAATTAAAAGTTTCAGTATATAATAATTATAAATAAATTTGTCATGTCATCAGCAACACTAGATGGAAACACTCATTAATAAATTTAATTTACATAAAATATTTATTATTTGCAGTTAGCAATTTTATAATTTATAAAGAACCCTAATCCAATAGTAGTGAAACCCCAATTAAGTTCCAGACCAGATGACTTAGAGCTTATAAGAAAAAAGTAAGAAGCACTTGTCTTAGATGACTTCGATTTTGACGAAGATATGGGTAAGTGTGTTTTAAATCATATCGCAAGAAATGTCTTAATACTTTATTCATGTAAAAATGATGAATAGCTAATGACGATAAATCTGAGTTTTAATTCTATTCTATAGTGTATGATATAATAAGCACAATTAAGGACCCTGAACACCCTCTATCATTAGAATAATTGAATGTAGTCAGCCCTCATTTAATAGAAGTAGATAATGATAATTATTGTGGAAATACATTTGAATTTGGAAAATTAATTTTAATTAAATTAATAATAAATCAAAATCTTGGCAGTTAAAGTTGGCTAATTTAAAAGATCTTGAGCTCATTCGATAGAGAATTCAAAATTAGCTGGACTTTTTTATTGGCGGTACAATTTTATCGCATCCCTGGAGCGAGATAACTTCACTTTAATGTGAGGGTATAATTTAATGAATTTAAAGGGATTTAATTAAAGTGAAGTTATCTCGCTCCAGGGATGCGATAAATAGTACCGCCAATAACAAAGTCCAACTAATTTTGAATTCTCTTTCGAATGAGCCCAAGATCGTTTAAATTGGCCAACTTTAACTGCCAAGATTTTGATTTATGATAAATTAATTTTAATTTAATTTTCCAAATTCAAATGTATTTCCACAATACTATATAAAAGTAGAATTTACACCTACCATACCAAATTGCTCTATGGCCACGCTTATTGGACTGATGATTAGAACTAAATTAAACAGAAATATTCCCAACAAGTATTACAAAAGCTATTTATTTATTATAAATTTAGATTGTGCAGTATATAATTGAATATAAATTATGAATTTGTAATACAAAGTAAAAAGATTAATAATAAATTAAAAAATTTTCTTAGGTTGATGTGTATATTGAAAAGGGAAAGCACGATAATTAAAAAGAAATCAGTAAACAACTTAATGACAAAGAAAGATATCTTGCAGCAATGGAATAAGAACATCTATCAAGTAAGAATTATATAAAAATTTTAATTTCTGTTTTATAGATATCGTGAATGAGGGAATAAAAGATAATACTTTTCTTTATCGTTGAAATTTATATTTTCTAAAATCTCTCTATTTAAACAAATTCAAGACTTCTTGAGCATAAGTATGGCGTCAAAAATAAAATTTAAACCTCGGCTTATTAAATTAATGTCTGTGATATTATTCGATGTATGAACTATTAGTTACTATATTTCATTTTGTAGTTCTGGTCTGAGCCCTATTCCCTGGAAAGCAGCTTTTTAAAAATAGAATGCAAAATACTCCTCCAATAGTAAGACCCATGCCCATAAATTAGTACATATTAGGAATCTACCCTTTGAATATGATGATTAAAATAGTACAGAATATTGAATGAGTGTTAAGCAAAGCAGAGGCTGGAGCACCAATTCCATGAACAGTAGCTTGCAAACTTACTAGACTGCATATTTATAGTAGTACACTGCCTATGAAACTAATTGTCAAATTGTGCATAGTATAGGATGCATGATTATTAAAGAAGAAGAAAATTGAGCATATCAAAAGAAAAACTCCACTAGTCAAACTCGAGTCAACTGAAAACTAAATG
>ARYC01012382.1:0-13487 GCA_000711775.1 Oxytricha trifallax | reverse complement strand
TTTAATCGACTCCTCCCTGACACCTGCAGTTGGTAAGACCGAGATCCTCGTCACAGACGATATCTTTGAGTATGGTGAAATGCTGTCTGGCTATCCCAACAGAGAACCAGGTATGTCGACTATCAGTGGGGTTAAGTAGCAGAATCAAATGACTAGATCAAAAATTGCCATTTTGTAAAGCCTAGTTGCAACTCAAGATGAAAATAACCTGAAACCTGAAAATCTGAGACTCCAAGCAACTCCGGGAACCAGTAGGTAAGCATTTCTATCTTTGCTTTAACTGATTGAGTACAGCGTCGTCAGCAGATCAAGAATGGGTAGTCTAGATGGGGAAGGATTTTATCCAAGTTAAGAAGGCCATGTTAGAAATACTGAACGAATAATGGCTGGATCTGGAATTGTTCCATCGAAGATTCTAATGCAAAACTCGAAATCGATATTTCCTAAGTTACGGAGGAAATCTTCCACCTAGTAATAGCAAATCTTTGATAGTAGGGAAAAGAGCATCGCTGCCACCCCTGTCAAATGCAGAGATAAATATAGGAATACTCAGCTGTCACCTATCTTGGAAGCCCCTGAGGGCAGTGCTTAATACACATCCCTGCAGAAGCACTTCAACGCGTTCAGAATATAGAGCTCTTCCAAGAAGCCTGTAAGTCAACCATAAACCCCTCTTAAATCGGCTTCCACTCTAACTCTATTAGTTCAGAACCTAGCCAGCCTCAGGCTGCAATCAAGTAAGCGTAAGGGTAGTGAGATGATCAATGTAACAGGCCATGAAAACTAGAAAGGTATTACACCTAGACGCTTGCAGCTGTCAAGCAGGGCAGAGAGCAGCAGTATAGTCACAGTGAAGGAATAGGAAGGTAAGCTATAGCTTTATAGTTTTATACTACTTTAGTTTATACCAAGCTAAGTATACCCAACTAGAGAAATGACTAAGCACCCATAGCAGACTCTGGTAACATGGATGCATAACCATCATTACATTTATACTCCCATTGCAGTTGTCAGACAGCAAGTCAGCTAGAGGTTGGGGACTTATGGCATTATGGCTAGAAATCTCTCTATAACCAAGGAAAAAATTAAGAGGCAGCAGTTCTCGATGAGTTTCATAGCAGCAATCACTAAGGATCAGCTGATCTCTAGCCAAATCATTGAGGGGGCCTTCGATGCCGTGCTGTTCGAGAACTTCCTCTATCACACCCTGCGCCAGCTGCGCACAGACAAGGATCTCGCCCATTAAAAAATCGTGCTGCTTATGGACAACGCAGTCATTCACAAGTATTCAGAGGTGCTGGAGACTGCGAGGAAGTTCAAGGTCACTGTCCTCTTCAATGCAGAGTACTCACCCTGGCTTAACCCCATCGAGCAGTTGTTCTCCTTCATCAAGAGGCACCTCCGCTAGGAGCAAGCAGACAGCAAGTAAGTATTTTGGGCCTAAATTTTCATAGGATCCACCTGGTGAAGCGGCTTTCGCAGATTCTGAAGGCAATGACCAAGACAGACGTCAACAAGCTATGGGCTTTCAGCGTGAAGCAGTGGTGCAGCACCATCAAGCATGGATTTGTGTGAAGTTGAGCTGAATGATGATGAGTTGAGGAGCTGGAGCAATAGAACTGACCAATACAACCATAGACAGCACTTGAATCGTCAAATTATTTGATTAAAAGCCCCCTTATTACATATCACACTTTTAAGTTTTAATTTTAACTAATCAAACCAAAAATCCAAAAACTCTCTCATTTTCGCTCATTCAAATCATCATTTTGGCTCCTCCTCCACTAAAGGTGTCGATTTTGGTGCTCAAACAGTCGAGCAGGACTTGAAAGTTGCTGAGATGGTGGTTTTAAAACATGGAGAATACGATAGGATCTTAAATTTGACAAAACACTCATCAAGCAACGAGTTATTGACAAAATCTTGAATCTCCACTCTAATCATGAGAATTTGATCATAGATACCTATGATTGCCAATCATTTTGGAAGTTGGACAGTAAAATTGACTATTGGTAACTAAACTAGTAAATCAGTTGAAAAATTCGAAGATCCTGCTTTAAAATCAGTGATTCTTGTTGAAATTTGATCAAATTGACAATATGCAGCTATAAGTGTTAAAATACAAACGAAATGTAAAGTTGGTTAAAATTAATTATTAATAAATATATTTTGATTAATTTACACAATTTCCTATTTTTATCTATTTTAGCAATATTTACTAATTGCGCCCATTTTTATTATATTTATATAAAAACCAAATAGAATTATTAATTATTAAAAATAATTATAATAATTTTACGAAAATGATTTATTTATAATTTACTTGTATCTTAAGAATAATTTTATTTGCTATTTATTTTCTATTTTGACTGGATGTGATGACTTCATCATCAAATTATCTATATGCAGCTGGAATCACTCATGACTAAGTTCTCACATAATCTTTTGATTTGGATGTTGCATTCAAATAAATTGAATTAAATGCTTTAAATTTATTAGAAATAAATATTAAAATTCTTCATGAAAGTGTAATAAGATGATGCTAGCATCGTCTTTATAAAAGCTATTCCAAACATCCGATTAAGTTTAAATTTATATTAATAATAAATATAAACAATTCAACTTAAATTTATTATTTTACTAAACAATTAATTTGATTACATTAAAAAGCAATTTATGTGATAATAGTTATTTGGTAACTCTAGTCTATAATCTTGTGCTAGACTAAAGTGGATTTTTGTTTTTAGATATAAACAATAGAACTTTTTACAATTTATTTTACAGCGATATGTTGAAGTATTAAAGTGCACATACAGTTAGAAATGGGTGTTTGATTTCTTAATTTGTTATTTTTTACAAAAAATAACTATTATAAAAATTTATTAAATTCATATAGTTTTAATAAAGCGAATTCAAATTAATATATAATTTAAATTTAGGAGATTGTATTTTATTGCTCAATTAAGTATAGTTTATAATAGAATCATAAAGACTTAAAATTTATATTGCACCACTTATTATACAATATTCTTTTTACTTGTTTTGAAAAAATTTATAAATGTCATATACATATTAAATAAATATTTTAGCATAAATGGGTGCTTTATTGTTGATACTGATGGCACAATGTTGCATTAAATTATTTAATTATAAAATTATTTGATTATTATTTTCCAAAAGTTTATTCTTAGTTTGTTGGATATAAAAATATTATAATTTTATTTTTTTTAGTAAACGGACTATCTTTGTTAATAATTATATAGAATAAACAATAAATAATCATTTTCTTAATAATTATTTTATGTAAATTTTACCTTTTGAATTATAATATTTTATTTTTTTGTAACTTATGCAGCTTTTATGAAATAAAATAAAGAATTATATTTTTATTTGTTAATAAATTTGATTTTGGAAATCAATAATAAATTAAATTCGTGGCAGTTAACTTTGTTGAAATCTAGACAACATGGTACTTCTTCGATAGGGAATTTAATATATTAGCTAGACTAAAGCGAAGAAGTTGAAATAAGAATGATGATTAAAAACCAATGCAAAAATTTAAATCTAAGAAGCATTAGTAAGGAGTCTTAAAACCTCCTTTTTCATCTTTATCTTCCTTATCATCATCTTATCTTACTGTAACTGAAATCCTGCAAACCATTGCGTTGAGCTCCTGATCTTCCCGACTTCAAAATATCAGAGTTAGAGATTCTGAAGCTTCATCCTCGTACACTTCTCACTTTAAGACTGTCTAGCTGGAGATGCTGGTGGCCTTAGAGACTCCACTATGTTGAGCCAAAAATTAAGGAATTTGGGATGTTTAATAAATTAAATTTAACAAATTATAAAACATTTTTAGTTTTAATGATTAGAAATAAAAGTTTCCACTAATAGGTTTAATTTATAAGGAATTATAACTAGAGATGTCTTAATTAATTTTAATCAACATGTATTAATTAAGACTGTGTTAAATTTAATTTATTAAACATCCCAAATTCCTTAATTTTTGGCTCAACATAGTGGAGTCTCTAAGGCCACCAGCATCTCCAGCTAGACAGTCTTAAAGTGAGAAGTGTACGAGGATGAAGCTTCAGAATCTCTAACTCTGATATTTTGAAGTCGGGAAGATCAGGAGCTCAACGCAATGGTTTGCAGGATTTCAGTTACAGTAAGATAAGATGATGATAAGGAAGATAAAGATGAAAAAGGAGGTTTTAAGACTCCTTACTAATGCTTCTTAGATTTAAATTTTGCATTTAAATTTAATCATCATTCTTATTTCAACTTATTCGCTTTATAACATATTTTAGAAAAAGTTATTTCAATCTAATATTTTGATCAAAAATTAAAACAAAAAACTATTCATTGTTTTTAAAAAATAATTATCCCAATACTTCTATCACATTTGCATTATCTTTGAATTTAAAAAATTAATATTTATATATTAATATCTTTGAAAGTTATGAAAAGAAACTTTATTAGATTCTATAAAACAAGATGCAAAAGAAAGTAATAATAATAAAGAAATTTTGAAAATAAAATTGATGAAACTTTTTAAGAATACCTAAAATATAATCGAAAAAACTAAAACCTCGATTTAACAATGACAACCTAAGCAGAACTATTAGATAGTAGAAATTAAACATTATTTAGGCCTTAGAAGATCTAATTATTGTTCAAAGAAATCAAAAGTTAAATATATAACAAAATTATAAGAATTAATGCACACTTGAGCATATTAAGAAAGATATAAATGGATAAAATCAGCAAAATAGTTAATATAAAAATTAAGTAAAGAAAGATATACTGCGCAAGAAGAAAGAATATTATAACTAATCTTTTATTCACATTGATATTATAAATTATTGATCATTAAATATCCTATATAATTATAGCAACACTCACACTAATAATGATTTAATATGTAATAGCATGCCAAGTGATTATGATACGATATTAGCATAAATCTATAGACTATAAGACACCTCATAAAAACATTCATAAGATATATAAATTGCTTATAACTAAAATAATAAGGGGTCTCTATCTTATAATAATATATTTAAAAATTTAAGTATTCTAAATTTAAGTGATTATAATATTATAAACCATATCAGTTATTTTGAGAAGTAATTTTGATTTAATATTAAGCACAAGATTAACGTAGATATAAAAAATATATTATGTTTGCTGCTATAAAGGAGGTTTAAAAATAAAATCATAAAAAAAGTAGATTATTTTTTTTAGTTGTGAAAATTTTATTGTAAAACGTGTAATCATTTGCTTCCATGACGACTAAATTAATTTTATCAGTAGTAAAAGTACATAATTTTCAAGTTTAACTTTTATTTGGATAGGATGCAAAAATCAATAATATAATTAGTGATAAGTCGAGAAGGAAAATAGGATAATTTGATTATCCTGAACATGAATTAATTTTATGATAAAAATACGTTCAAATATTTATAGAGGATTTACTTTACTGATCTGTCATTCATCAGACTAATTTAAGATATTATTCTAGTTATACTGTTCTACTTCGACATCACATTACATTAATGTGTGAATAAATTCTGATTTTAAAGAAGTTCAGAATTTTGATAAAGATTTAATACAATGATTGTTGATTTCTTTTTTTATATGCTTATCTATAAAATTGTAATTTCATAAATAGTTGATTTATTTTACAAATTTATTCAAATTATGAATAGGTTACTTTGTATTTTAATTATAAAACTTTTTGCAGAAAAAATATTTAATGACTTTCATTATTAAAAAAATCATATTTTATAATAAATATATTTGAATTGACTATAGTACTTAATCCAAAATTAATAAAAAATAGAAATTACAAAGTCGAACTATATCCATAATTAAATCAATAATTAATATATAAATTTTTTTTCATGAAGTATACTTCCCCTAAAATAATGCGTTAAAACGTAAATCTACATTAAGGAAGTTAAGAAAAGACCGAAACCCTAATCGTAAATAATTTATAATAAGAAAGAATATGAATAATTCACCGATACACTAAGAAGTTTTATAGAATTAATACATAAATATTAAGGAAAGATGATGTTAAATTAAGAATTTAAATTAAAAAAATGTTTAGAAATTTATTTATATGAAGTATTAATTATCAAGATTTTTCTTAAGAGTTTAAAATATATTTTTAGGAAATCTTCATGCTTTTCTATTAAATTATTATATTAATACTATAAACAAAATAATTTAATAGTTTTATTTAAAATATTATCTAGTTTATTATTAAAATATAATTTATATTTTATTTTAATTAAAAATTTCATTAGGAAAATAATTTTTAATCTCAAAAACAGTTTTAATAAATTATACTTTCTTAAATAATTTTTTGAATAATGAAATAAAATAGGAATGTAAGTAATTATTATCTTAAATATATATATTTTTTTATTATTTTGATAATATATCATAAATTAAAATTTTCTTAAATATTAATTTATAAATGGAGCATTGAATTAGAAAATTTCTTATAAAAATAAAAATAATGATTTGTAGTAATTTTCTCAATTTTAATAAAATAAAAAATAAAAATTATTAAATATTTTCTGAATAAATAATCATATTTACTGCGGATAAGTACTATTTAATGACTTATATTCTTTTAAATTATTATTGTATATAAAATAACACATCTTTTAGGAAGTACTCAATTAGAATATAAAATATCCGTATTTAAATTAACTGCTTTCTAGTATGCTTATTAAAAAGCTTGAAAAAGTTAAAAATACAAAAATAGAAATTAGTTTAATAATTGAAAATCAATTAAAATTATTCGCCAGTAATAATTAATCCTTAATATAATTGTTCTTAACTCAAATCTTCGCTTCTTAATTCATCTATGGGGTTTTATTACATTCTATTTCTGCAAAACAATTCTTTGACTTATGATAATATTATATATTTATGAATTTAGTGAATTTATAGTTAGATAATTTTTTCTACTCTCTTATCTTAGTTTCAAAATCTAAAAACCAAGTGGTCCGCTCATTTTTTAATTTATCAGATTTATTTATTCAGCTTTCGTTCATCCTAAGACTTTGTCCATGTGATTTCAAGTTGAAATGTAAAAATTTTAGTAATATATAGATTCAATATTTCTTATTATTTCATAGAGATATAGTAAAAGAAATCCTCACTCTTCCATTTTTTTATTAAAGTATTTGAAAAATGTTTTTTTTTTAAAATCACATAAAATAATTTGCAAAATTATTTCAAGTTAAAGTATAGTCAAATTAAACATTTCATAATTCAAAAATAATTAATATATAAATTTTTAATAAATCTATTTTTAAATATATTTTCTTTTAATTTAAAATACAATTAATTCTAGAATGAGTGTTTTAATATCATTAGATTCTAGAAATAAATTGGAAGGAATTAAATATAAAGTGTTTGTGATTTATAGAAAATTATTATTATGCATTTTGCTTATTTAATATAATTTTTCCTAAAAATAATATTTAATGGTTAAATAAATCAATTTTAAATAAGAATCTTGTCTGAAATTTATTTTCTAAACATTTATTAATAAGAATTTTAATTATAAAATTAAAATTTTACTTCTCTATTTAAAAAATAAGTTTTCTTAAAATTTAAATTTATAAATTAATTGAAAATTATAGATATAAACTATTCCTAAGGGCTATTGTAAGTATAATTATATTAAGTAGTTACAATGCATAGCTAATAAATTAAAGTAAATTTAAAATTTAGGATTAAAAATCACTATAAACTCTATATTTTATAAAGTTTAGATTAAAAATATTATTCACTCTTTGATAAGTTTGCTTCAATATAAAAAGAAATTAATTAAATTGTGATTAAAATCTTTTTCTTATTAAAACAAAAATTGTTTATTTTTTTAATTTATTTTTTTTGCGTTGTTAGTTTATTGTAAAAAAACAAATTAATTTTATTAGAAACTATTTATAGATATTCAAATCAGCATTTAGTCCAAACTTATCAAAGTGAATTGATGTTGTGATACGTAACATAAAGGCAAAGAAGACATAATTCTCTCAAAAGTTTATGGTTCCTTCACTTTAAATAAAGATGAATTACCTCACTGCCAAACAACTAAGCTATTTGCATATAAAAATCTTTGAAGTTAAATTTAATATATAAAGTGGTATAATACGCTGACTAACCAAAAGATCTTCTGAAAAGGTAATTTATCCTTTCGTTATAGTATGTCAAGAATAAAAGCCTGGCGTGGAAAAAAATTATCATTGATTTATTCTGGTCTCTTTTTTTCTATTATAAATACTGATCACGATCTTCATCATCCTCCCAATTACATAAGAAGCTTTACTAATTTCAAAAAGCTCGTCACTTGCAGAAAAATAATTTATGGACAAAAGTGTAGAAATTTTAAGTTTAACTCCCCCTATAGGTTTTCAAATTAAAGTTTTGACTCTCCCTACTTTACATTGACAATAAAAGTATTCAAAACTCTATAAAAAAGCTGTAAGTTTTACTAATAATATTTAATATGCTTTATAAATATTAATTTTGAATATTTAATTAAAAATTTTATCCTTTTTTAGATTGTTTAAAAAATAGTGGAATGCATAAATATATGCATAACTATGTTTATTAACAGTAAATATGGTATTATTTCTTAATTTTATTTCTGTTGCTAATTAACAAACATTTAATAATTAATAATTGTAAATGTTTTTAAAAAAATCAATAATGATGGTTGAGCTAAATTAAAAAAATAATAGAAAGTTCTGAATAAATTTATAAATAGTCCATTATCATATTATTTTTCAACTTTTATAAATTAACTTAATTTAATTAAAAATTTTAAATTGCTAAAATTCTCCTATTAAATAAATATCATAAAAACAGAAAATATTTATATTTATTTTAGTATTACAATATATCATCTTTAAAACAATCTAATAATTCTCGATTGCTGCTGTTAAATCATGGATAGTTTTAAATATTTTTAATTACAAGTAAATTATAAAAATAATTAACAGATTTATTAAGTTAAAATAGATATACTAAATTTAATTAAATTTATAATTTATTTTCCTTTTATTATGAACTAATATAATAAAAATAAAGATAGATGCAATTAAACTAAGCAACCGAATTTATTACTAATCAAATCTAAAAATTTAAATTTAAAATCTTTTTTAATAGCATTTATTTGTAATGAATATTAGCAATTAAATCTTGAGTTTGTATTAGTCTTCATTTCCCCTCGCTTTAATCTGCTCTGCGAAGATATTTGACTTGTAGACTAATTAATCTTTTTTCGTAAGAGTTAAATAGCATCAAGTGTTGCTATTTTTAGTTATAGACATAACATTGAATTAAATCTAATTGATTTTAAATGATTTATTAAAAACTACAAGAATTGGAGTTATTTATGCTAGAGAAATTAAATATTAATATCCTGTAAAATTATAATAAGCATTAAAGGAATGTCTTTAATTTAAGATATATGTATATATATTATAAATTTCAGAAATTTACAATGAATATATATATATATATATATTAATAGGTAAGATGTTTATACATTATTTTTCAATAAAACAACCATTGAATCTAAAAGGCAAGCCCGAATTAATAATTAAACTAGATAATTAATAAATACTAATAAATCTAATAACTACAAAGAGGTCTCCATACCAATAAACCATTAATTATAATGAAAAACTGTTTACATATAAACTTTCCAGTAAAAATTATCAAAATAAACTCAAATCTAATTGTTTTTCATTTACTAAATTTAGACTTAATATTTTAATAATTTAAATTACATCTTTTACTTTAAACTGTTTTATATCAATAAGATGTTTTTGTATTTATTAACTATATATGTTAGTGCTAGTATAACTATTAAATGTTAAAACTAAAGATGAGTATCCATTAACTCTAAATAGCATTATTTGTTGCTTTTTGCCTGTCATTTAAAATTCTTGAAGTAGGATGTGTTCCTTAAACGTGCTTTTACTATTCGATGCCACTTTCAATTTAATTTAATGGATCCACATATCTATAAGCACTGGATTATAATGATTAATACATTTATGCCGCTGGGTATACAGATGATTGACAGATTAGTGGATCTTAAACTTATACTTAAACTCCATTCTATTATTGCTAAAATACGTAAAAATAGGAAATATGATAAATAAATAAATTAAATATTTAATTATGACCAACTTATAGAAACCACTGTGTCGACTCAGAGTGTATTACTACCAATTTTGATGATTTTTGTGTTCAGCATCATAATATAAACCCCGATAATTTCTTGAACAATCATACACTAGATCTTAATGTTTGGCAGGAATTCGATGATTAACATGGTCGTTTGACATCGTCAATTGGCATCGTTCTGGCATGGCCATTTCATGTCGATTCGTCATCGATTGGCTTGAGTTGAGGCCAATCTGCAACCCATTCTCACCTTCTAGATCCTAAAATCTATTGCTCCATCCTTGATCCATCGGTGCCATCATTGGTAGCTCAAGCTGTTGGATCATCGTTGGTGTATTGGTGGACTTGACCTCTGCAATGCGCGGAGGTGAGAGAGGTTTTGGTAGATTGACGATTGATTAGTTTACACTTTAACTTAAAAGCGTGATATATAATAGGGAAGTTTTAATCAATTAATTTAACAGTTCAACTGCTATTCATGCTTGTCTTGACTGAGGTAAGAGCACCTGCGACTCCACTCATCGTCATTAATCACTGTCTCATACGAACCCATGTCTGATGGTGGTGCACCACTGCTTGACGCTGAAGGCCCAGAGCTTGTTGACATCACTCTTGGTCATGGCCTTCAATATCTGGGAGAGTCTCTTAACCAAGTGAATCCTAAAAGAGTTTATGATTAGTACACTTACTTGCTGTCTGCCTTCTCCTGCCTGAGGTGCCTCTTGATGTATGAGAACAGCTGCTCGATTGGGTTGAGCCAGGGCGAGTACTCTGCATTGAATAGGACAGTGACTTTCAACTGCCTAGCAGTCTCCAACACTTCTGAGTACTTGTGAATGACTGCGTTGTCCATGAGCAGCACGATCTTCTTCAGGCCAAGGTCCTTGTCAGTGCGCAGCTGGCGCAGGATGTGGTAGAGGAAGTTCTCGAACAGCACGGCATCGAATGTTCCCTCGATGACTTGGCTGGAGACCAGCTGGTCCTTTTTGATGGCTGCCACGAAGCTCATCGAGAACTGCTGCCTCTTGGTGGATTCCTTGGTGATTGAGAGATTCCTAGCCATGGTGCCATAAGTGCCCAACCTCTGGCTGACTTGGTGTCTGACTGCTGCAATGGGAGTATAATGTTACGATGGTAGAGCATCGAGGTGACCAGAGTCTGCTATGGGTGCTTGGTCATTCAACTAGTTGGGTAGACTTAGCTTAGTATCATCTAAAGCAGTATAAAATCATAGAGCTATAGCTTACTATCCTATTCCTTCACTGTGATTTTACTACTGCTCACTGCCTTGCTTGACAGCTGCAAGCGTCTGGGTGTAATGCCTGTCCAGTTGTCATGGCCTGTTGCATTGATCACCTCACTTCCCTTAAGTTGGGTTGACTACAGCCGGAGGCTGGCCAGGTTCTGAACCAATGGAGTGAGAGAGGAAGCCGATTTCAGAGGGGTCTATGGTTGGCTTGATGGCTTCTTGGAGGAGCTCTATATTCTGATCGCGTCGAAGCGCTTCTATAAGGATGTGTATTGAGCACTGCCCTCTGGGGCTTCCAGGATAGGTGACAGCTGAGTGTACTTATATTTATGACTGCACTTGACAAGGGTGGCAGCTATGCTCTGCTCCCTGCTATCCAAGATATGCTGTCCCTGGGTGGAAGATTTCCTGCGTAACTTTGGAAAGATCGATTTCGAGTTTGGCCTTGGAATCTTCGATGGAACAATTCCAGATCCAGTCTCTAATCGTTCAGTATTACTAACTTGGTCCTCCTAACCCAAGTTGAAATCTTACCCATCTTGACTACCCAATCTGGAGCTGCTGACGACACTATACTCAATCGGTTAGGCAACGATAGCAATACTCACCTACTGGTTCCCAGAATTGCTTGGGGTCTTCAATTTTCAAGTTTCAGGTCTCTTTCATCATGAATTAAAACTTGGCTTTGCAAAAGTGCGATATCTGATTACTTCATTTGATCCTGCTCTCTGACCCCAGTGACAATCGACTTGCATGGTTCTCTGTTGGGGTAGCCAACCAGCATCTCAGCATACTGTATGACATCGTCGGTGACGAGGACCTCGGTCTTGCCAACTGCAGGCGTCAGGGAGGAGTCGATCCCACGACCTTCCTTGTGAAAGGCAGCTGAATTGAAGCTCCACTGCTTGGTTGGCAGGTAGTCGCTCCTGAAGTTCTACTCGTCCACTGACCCACAAAAATCCAAACAAAAAAAGATTATGATCACTGCATCCTCCAAGAATAGCTGCGCGAGCAGTCTGGATACCCATAACCTCTTTTCGTTGAATGATGGGTCTCTATACTTGACATTAGCGTTCTGGGCTTTGCCAAACCTCAAGTGGAAACTTTCCTTAAGTACTTTGAGCAGAGTAGCAACGCAAGGCACTGTGAGGTTCTTGAATTCTTAATCTTTACTTTGAATTTCAAGCAGGCTATGATGCAGGCGCCAGCCAGTAACCTTGTATATGCCCTGCTGCTAGAGCACGATGGCAATCGCCTTCAGCAACAGCGGGTTGCTCCGCGTATTCTTCCTCCCATTCTTCAGCTTTGACTTCGGATTGAGCACCCGGTGCTCCACCTCCAACTTGAACTTTTCAATGGCCTTGTATACAAATCGTCGATCCACACCCATCCCAAGCGCAATGTTCTTGGGCTTCATGCCCTCCACCTTGTAGTGTTGTACTACAGAGATCTTCTTCAATGCCAGCTTGGCATCTCTTCGTTTGAGGTAAGGATTCTTCGATGATCCATTCATGGCTTCATAGTTTGAATGATCCCCATTGAGGAATTCAGTACTCCCACCCTGCTCTTTCATGAAGGCTTGTAGACCCTGCCACTGCTCATCGCTCTAATTGATCTTTAGGTTCTTGGATATCACATTGGGGTATCTCTATGTTGAAGACTGCGATGGCTTTCTAATCAATCGTAGGTACTGCTCGAGGCCATAACGCAGCTGGTCATCATTTACCAAACTTTCAACATCGACTAACGATGACACTGCTCACTCAACGTTCTCCAAGGGCAGTCGTATGATTTGCCCACCCAGTATGCCCATCGTCGACGGTGGCACCTGCCCGTTGTTAAGGAGGGTGCCTGAGGTGTAGGTGAGCTTCACTGGTTTGGGGTTGGAGGGGAAGTTGGTGCCCAGCACCACTGGTGTCCACTTGAGCGCAGTCTTCGACTATGGCTTCAGCGCGCTCGTCTTGATCTCTTCGAACTGCTGATTACTAAGAAACCCATAGTTCAGAATTGA
>ARYC01012381.1:0-14082 GCA_000711775.1 Oxytricha trifallax | reverse complement strand
ATAATAATGAAGATTCAAAATTATCAGATTAAACTTTAACAATTCAATAGTTTTTGGAATAGAGCGAAATTTAATTAGGTAACAGCATTTAAAGCAGAGACAATCTTAACAATAATCAACTTTTACAAACAGTGATGATTTAAAAATAAATAATCTTACACTTAATTAACTATTCCAAAATTATTAGTGAGTCATAGCAAGCAAAAAATATTATAGTACAATACACTAAATAAGCTGAAAAAAGATTAAAAGAAATACAACTACATTATAAAGTTTGCAAAGCAAGAAATCTAAGTGATTGAATTTACTGATAACAACACTCAAAATAAAATTCAACAAATATAAGAATAATATTAAAATGATTTGCCAACTTAGCAATACCTAATGAACGAATTTCAATAAAAATCTCTTAAATTTCTAATCTAAACTTTTGAGAAATATTACAAAACTTTTAATGAGGATCACATAATAAACAAAAATAGATTAGAATTAAAGTTAAACAATATCAATGAGGTTGATTTCAAATTAATTTAATAAGAAAAGAATAGATAAGATGAACTTAGCACTTACATTCATAAGCAATTTATAGAATCAATGAAAGAGAAACAAAAGCAAATTCACTTATTAAAGAATTTCAACATTTATACACCTCCGATGAAGATAAATGTAGATGTTTTTGAGAAGAATTCATTAACCATCATCGGGGACACTCAATTACAACTGATAGGAAAAAGATTTGGGGCTTTAGAACTCGATTATCCTTAGGGAATTGATTTCTAATATAAAGAAGGGAAAAGCTTTTTAAATTATTAAACACAAAGTATTCAAAACCTTTATAATCTCGAAATAGAACATCTTCAAGATAACGGCTACTTGTTTATGTGGACTGTCGCTCAGAAACTAATTGAGGCAACTGCATTTATGTTAGGAAAAGGATAGAGGTAAGAGTTTTTGAGTAATTTAATTATTTTTATTTTAGAGTTGTAGATTCAGTGATATAGATTAAGGAAGGAAAATATTCAGAATTCAAGAATAGAATGGGCTTTCATTTAAGGCATAATAAGGAAGTTTGCTTAGTAGTACTTAAGGGAATACCACCTGTAGGGATTCAACCATTCACTGCCTCAGATATAATCAAATCAATACCAGGTAAAAACTCAGAAAAACCTAGAGAAATAAAAGATATAATTAAAACTTTGCTCCCCAATGAATATTAATGTGAGGTATTCGCTAGAGATAACAATGCCTGTGAAGAATTTGTCTCAATTGGAAATGAACTTGCAACTCCAGATTGAAATATTTATTAATTTAACTTAAATTCTTAATTTTATTCAAAAATTTTACCTTAACAAAATTTGAAGCTAGTTTTTATTCTTTGTTTATTTTTAATATTGTAGGAATACATTTGATTTGGGAAAATAAATTAATAATTAATTAATAATAAATTAAATTCGTGGCAGTTAACTTTGTTCAAACCTAGACAATATGGTACTTGTTCGATAGGGAATTAAAAATTAGCTGGACTTTACTATTGGTGGTAACCCTCTATCTCATTCCCAGAGCGAGTTAACTCGACTTTAATTTTTGGCGATTTGTTTAGTTCATTTTAATGTCAAAATTAAAGTCGAGTTAACTCGCTCTGGGAATGAGATAGAGGGGTACCACCAATAGTAAAGTCCAGCTAATTTTTAATTCCCTATCGAACAAGTACCATATTGTCTAGGTTTGAACAAAGTTAACTGCCACGAATTTAATTTATTATTAATTAATTATTAATTTATTTTCCCAAATCAAATGTATTCCTACACACTAAAGTTTTGACAATTTTGAATCAGACTCTAAATATTATTTTAATTTAATTTAATCAAATATTCAACTTTTAACATTCAAATAAACTATAAATAATAAAAGAAAATGTATTTTTAGCTTTTTATAAATTTTATTTTTTACATTTCTACTTACTAAATTTAGAAAAGTTATAATATAAAATATATCATACAAAAAAAATTAATTAAACCTCTTATATTAGCCAAATAATTTCATAATAAATTTAATTAATTTATGATTTATTAAAAAATACCAAAGCAATTTGCTAATTTTTATTTAGAAAATGCCTAAAATCATCAATTAGGTGTTATATTTTTCTAAATCACCTTATTATATTTTTATATACAAAAATTCATTAAATAAATTTAAATAAAGTGTTCCTAAAATCTTATTATGATTTTGTTATTTCATATATATTTAATATTAGATAGTTTTGGAATGTAATATATTGAAAAAGTTAAGAAAAGGAATTAAATGACTAAGATATTGATGCTAGAGATTCTAAATAAAAGTTAATATATGCAATAGTTGCATCTGATTAAACTAATAATTATTAATAATTATAAAAACAAACATCAAGTCTCTTACTTCCACAGATTAGTTTTATCTATTAGTATTCTACAAAATAATTCATTTAGTTGAGTGTCAAATTGTTCATCTTCAAATATTATTAGCAAGAATTTTTCCAATTCAAATTTTCTCTGCATTATTAATTAAAAGAATTCTCGACCAACTTGATATTCAAGTAATTTAAGACCAAGGGAATAAATATCCCAAAATTTAGACTCTCTTTTAATTATAATTATGAGTTTATATTATATGGGTTGCTTTTGTTTGGATTAGAGTTTGAAGTATCATTTAATCTTATTGAAAATTAATATGTTCCAGTAAATATTTGGAAATCTGGATCATTTTAAATATAAATATTTTCCTGTTTCAGATCTCTATGTATTATTCTAATTTCATGAAGTTCTTCCACACTTTTAAAAAAGTCTCAAATTGAAAGTTTTAGTTATTATTTATTTAAATTATTATTCATCAGGTATCTTAAACTGTGATTATAATATTTTGCTTCTAAAGTCATCTCATCTTGGGAACGCTACAGCAATAATTTAGTTTTAGTGATTTTCATTCAATCATTTATAAAATAGTAGATCCTTAAACTCATTCCAAATTTCACCAAGAAATTTTTTATTGTTTATTAGATCTTCAATTTTAACATTCTTACAAACTTTATTTTGACCAAGTTAATTATAAACTGATTCTGAGGCTCCTTCAATTATAACCAAATTTATCTTGACATCAATATTATTGACATTATTTCTGGGTAGAGGTATTCAGTCATAATCCTACATTGCTAATTATATTCAATTCTGTCTTTTTTAATTAATTTAAATTATTTTTCCAAGTCAAAATCTTTTAAGTCTAACTCTAATCCATTTTAGTCAAAAAAGGTATTTGTTTTTTATTAAGCATTGTTGAGTTATTCGGTATTATTTATTGAAAATTATATATGGTTGTTACTTTGACTAGCATGATACAACTTAAGCATCTTTCCATTAAATATAAGCTATAAATTAATTAAATTTTAATCACTACCTTGGGCTTTACATATATAAATTTTAATTGGTTTAAACTATAATTGAAGTAACGATCTATCAATTTTTATCCTTAAGGTTATAAATCACAGCCACAAACATTGCACTTGTATAAATTATTTCTTTTACTAATCTTTAGCGTTTTACTAAATTTTAAATTGCCTTTATTGATCTTTATCGAATGATTTATGATTAAAAATTCTTTTGCATTTTTCACACTAAATCAGATATGTAAGCGTTTGATTTTAATTTGAGTAATATTTGTTTTATCATCAACATTATTAAACATTTTTCTTTTGTAAACTTGAGTTCCTCAATGCCTTCAAATGAGTTTATTTTTGTTTTCTATTGTAATATGCGCTAATATTATTAATTGAACTCGACCGTTTTTTGTTAAATGATTTACACTCTGATTATTAGTTAAGGTTGATTTTGATAGTTGTTAAACTTAAAAAAAATTATTAATTATTTTTTAATTATTATTATTAAAATTCCTTAAGAGACATTGTAGAAAACATTGTATCGAATGTCATTAATTTTAAATAATGTATTTTTAATCACAATAATTTATAATAAAAAATAGTTTTGTTTGAAACTCATACTTAATGCAATTATTTAGTGTATAAAAAATAATCTTTGCTTATATTTCTTTTTACTATGATACCTCTGCCAAACAAATAATAATAATTTACTCAGAAAATCCGAGAACGAATCAAGAAATTTAATTTTATGTGGGTTTTAAAAATTAATTTGATTCTTGAGTAAGTGGAAATAAAAAATCAAATAAGCATTTAAAATCTTAACAAAAATAAATACAATTTTAATTAGATTTAACAATAACTTTTAGACTCTATCTTGAATCATTAATTTAATTCAAGCCTTTTTTTCACCACTAAAAATAATAAATATAATAATTAGTTATTTAATTATAATAATTAAAATAATAAAATTCTTTAAGATTTTGATTGAAGTTCAATAAGAATAGGAATGAATTCTTAAATATAGCTCTATACCACTTAAATTTAGTCTTATATAATGTGCAGACAAAATCATGGAGCAAAAACCTGTGCAGAACCGATGATTTAACGAGTGCAAGGGACGTGGCCCCTAGGAAGACACCACCACTACTCGCACGCGCAGACTAATTATGAAAAATAACAGAGAAAATTTAAGAAATTAATAATAATAATAATAAATTAGAATTGAATCAATATAATGGCAGACGTCAGGCAGCTGGTTGTTCAACAAAATTTGTAAGTTACAAAAAACATATCTAACTTTTTTATATTTTAGCAATACTAGTCAACAAGAGACACTGGAGCATTAGACAGAGACTTTAGAAGACACCTATTACGATTGAGGACGACTTGAATATTTTGGAGAGATGGTTCAAGATATAAAGGATACTGGAAGAACAATAAAGCTGTGCTAAGATATGGCTTTTGATGAATACTCTCCAAATACTAGTTTAATTAATCCATTTTCATTTTAAAATAATCATTTCCACTTATTTTTCATGAATGGTGGTTCCAAAGATCCAAGTACTCCTACCTCTAGGTGTTGAAATCAGTAAAGACGCCAGAGATCTCAGAAGACTCAGAACTAAATGCGAGTATGCAAAGAAAACACTCTCCAAGCCTACTAATAAAGACAGCAATTTACTAGATGATGAAGAGAAATTCGATGATGGTTTGGACGATTTAAAAAGACACAATACTGAGACACTGATAGCTCGGGTAAATATTATCAGTGGATACGGCTTACCTGTAGACCTTTTAAAGGAAAATTACTAACTAACTAATCGTGTTTTTTTCCATATTAAATATAGCACATTATATAAGACTGATTAAAATATAGTAGAGATATGTATTTAATTTGCATCTCTATTTTATTAATTCCCGCCTTTTAGCATTTATCTACTTATCTTTCTTCCACTTAAATTATTGACTCAAAATTATTGGAAGGAAACTATCATCCAAATATGATTTGTATATTTTTTAACATACCATTGTAATTGTTTATTATTTTTAATTTTAATTTAGAGGTATAGTTCGCCATCGTACAAGAACATGACTATGATATTCATTAAAGACTTTTTACAAGGTAAGAAATGTTAATAAAACAAAAAGATTTAATAATAATAGAGGTCCCCCACTACCCCGAATTAAAAATTGAGAATATTTTTAATGAAATAAAAACAGATGCTAAGATTATGAGACATCTTAACTATTATAGTGATTCCAAGACTCCACTTGAAAGATAATTCTTTTTTATGGTTGTCAGTACTTTATTACTTTAGTATTTAACTGACCTTTTTAAGGAGTAAAATAGAATGAGGAATCAGTAATGGGTTGATGAATCTCAAAAATAAGCATTAGCATTAAGAGATGAAATATATAATGCAACAGTGGATGAACCATATTTTTCAAGTAATTTATTTATTTTATATATATATATGATAAAAGGGCATAACATTATCAATGCTGAAAGTAAAATCCAAGTCAAGAAAATAACTAACAATAACAAACGATTGATGATTTACAAAAAAATATGAAAACTAAGAAGTGGAAAAAAAATGAAGTTTTTTATAAAATTAGGCATAGACGCCCTCTCTAGAGAATGCTAAAAAGTTCCAATTTAATTTATGATTAGTTTTAATTATATTAAGTGATTTAATTTAATCTTAAATTCATACATAAAAGTAATCAAGTAGAAATTTATTCATGTATCTATATTATCTTGTAATAATAATTTTATTTGCTGGTGTAATACTGATAATATCGAGTCTCCTGTGATTTTTTCATTCCTTCTACAAGTAACTTTAAAGTAAAGATGCTAAAATTATTCTCTATAATGTGACTTTAATATTTATAATACATTTTTAATTCCATGATATTTAGAACAATATGGTGCATTATATAAATTTTTCAAATTATATTCCTGAGCTTAATCTTGAACTTCCCTTGACCTATGAATGCTTAGACTATCCATAAATAAGCAAAATAATTATTACTAATTTAATAGTTTTAGTTCTTCTAGAGAGGAAAGATAGTCTGTATTTCTTATTAATTTTTAATTTTATTAAAAAGTTTCTAATCCGTTTTTTTTTCTCGCAAATAAAAACTATTGCTGATCATGTTTTAAGTTTTATTCTTTGCTACTCAAGATATAAATTTTAGTAATTTTATAACCAATCTTTGAATTTTTAAAAATATGGATTAAAGACAACCTCATCAACAAATACAACTTTAACATTGTTTCATTTAAAGTTCAAAAGTTTTTAAAATTAAAGTTGTCTTTGTTCATTTATTTGTAAATAATAATTAGTGGTCAAGTCGTAGGTTTTATTAACTTCCTTTTATTTTATTTAATTTAATTATAAAATATTTCTAGCAGCTGAGTATTTTAATTCAGAATCTGGAAATTATTATTTTAGCCTATCTCTGATTGAGAGGTGATACTGGAGCTGAACCTAATTTTAATCAGTTATAATCTACCCTAAGTTTTACTTCTTAATCTAATAGTTATAATGGATGTTGTAAAAACAGATATCTTTGGAATAATATTATTTGATATTTTTTCTAATTTTAGAGATTTATTTGTAGATGCTAAAAATTCAACATTTTTATAACGCTTTGATTTTATAAAATCAAAGCAACAATATAACTTTTATGGTGTTGAAAGTAAGTTTTGGACCAGAGTTCATTTATGATTTTAAGAGTTAATTCCTAATTTATTAATAATCAATAGATTAATCAGATGCAACTATTGTAATTCAAAAATGATTGGTATACGTTTCTAAAATTTCATATTAAACATTATTTTATGTTTATTTTCAAGAGAGGGTTGCGTCTTCCTTAGTATGAAAATACAACAATGAGATTTATTAAGGATTTCTTGCATTGTATAATGATTTTATTTAAATTAAAAAAATCATTAATATCTAAAACATATTGGATTATGTAAAAAGTGAAAACAATAAATTGAGGCATCTTAATGTATTACTGAAACTCGCCATAACTTCCAAAGAGGGAATTTTTTTAAACAATGGGAACTCTTTGCAACCTAGTATATTCATGTCACTGTTCATGTATAAAACTTGCAATGTAATTAAAGTTAAATAAATTATTAGAATCAGTATACTCTAGGAATCAAGGGTCAAATAATTCAAACTCTATTATATGAACCTTTTTCATCTAATTACATTCTTATACTTAAAATTTTAGTACTCTAGGGGAGAGGGGCAGCATTATTAAAGGTTTAGTTTAAACAAAGTAGATAAATAAACAAGAAGAGAACACTTTAGACTAAAAACAAATTTTAATCAACCAGATAATATTATTATAATATGCTAATAATGAGATTAGACCTGAAATTTGAAAACAATTTAAATTTAATATTTAAAACTAATTATTAAACTATATAATTTTAAGCATTCTAAAATCTCATTATTAATGTTTAACATCAATAAATTATTCTAAAACATCATAATACCTATTTATTATTGCTTTTAATTACCCTTTAGTAGCGTATTCTATGGAATCATTAATTATAACGAAGTTAATTTTTTGCAAAATTTGTAGTTTAAATTATATAATAAAAATATATATTTTTATTATATTAATGAAAACACTTCGTTTATGAAATGATATTAGGATGAGAAGGGTTCATTGCAAATTATTTCCTTATAATATTTATCAATTTATTATTTTACTTGTCTTGATCTATGTAATTTGAATTATCCATAAATAACACTATTTTCTGATTATAAGAATAGTTTTGGAGACCTGAAAAGCAATCTTGAAAGTTTTATTTATTTATTGATTTAAATTAAGTAAAGTAATATTCTAATCCTTTATCAAAGTTTATGTAAAATATCGATGTAATAGTTTAATGTTTTATTCTTAATTACTCTAACTCAACAATTTAATATTTATTTATTAATATTTGAACAGTTGCCTATTGAGTTTTAAGATTTATGAAAAATAATGAGAAAATTAGATGATAATAGCAATAAGATTAGTAACAATACAAATACTTTTTAATATTATAGAAAATGCAAGTTCTGGAACAGCTTATATTATTTTTCCAGTATCCTTCGTAAATGTCTCTGTCTGCATGGATAAATTTCCCTAATCAGTGTCTTCCTGTACCTTGCTGAAGTCTTTGTCTTTCACCATCACTGACTCATAGTATTGATGGAAGAGTATTGAAAATTTATAGATATCATAAATGTAACTTACAAAATTATTGTGAATAAAACATGGTTCCGACTTCACCTTAAAAGGTTTTCATTTTAATAGTTAATTAACATTTATCTATTTCCTATTATAAATTATGATTATCTCATCAATAAGTATAATTTACTTATTGCAATTTTTATAACAATTTAAAAATATTAAATCTTAAAATTTTTATTTTTCATTTATTGTCTAGCTAAATGATATCTTTGCTCAAAATTCTTGAATTTAATTACAAACTTTTGTATTTATCTCAACATTTGTTAACTTATAATTAAAGTATTTTTATATATACGCTTAATATAATTTGATTTCAATAGGTAAATATTGATAATCTTGTGATAATTAAAGCAAAATTATTAATTAAAGTTTTTATTAAGTTAGGTTTTAAATTTTCTATTATCTTTTAGGTGGGTACCTGCCTCACCATCACACTTTTTATTTATAAATTTTCATTCAAAAAGTCATAGTCTTGTTCAAAATTGGGTTGAAATTCACTAATATTGCTAAAATAGATAAAAATAGGAAATTTGAGAAATATAATAAATTTAAATAATTATGAGTAATCTTAACTGCCACTAAATAGATTAGTTGTTTGATCAAATTTGGTTCCATGTACTTACCGCTATGTTTATGTGTCCATTCCGCCAATGTTCCTAATGTGTACCGTAATCACTTTTTCTGTAATATCTCACTTGACCCATTTGACCTACTTGAACAACTTGACTTTAGTATTTTAATGGTCAAATTCTCCAGATTTAGATTATTTTTAATTAATTATATTTATTATCAATTTAATTTAACTTGACCAATTTGACCAACTTGACACATTTGACTTTTAATTATTTTGGGTCAAATCAGTAATTAATTATATTAGTTTAATTAGTGCAAATATATAATTAAAAAAACATCAGGAGTGGAAATGGCACAGTGGTCTCTTACTTCCCGCGCGCAGCTCTATAACAAATCCTGATTAGATGCAATTGAAGTCACCTGTGATTTTCTTTGAGTATACGTATTGACCATACTCGTATTCTTGCTTAACGATTACAATGTCATTCGTGATTGAAAAAGAAACCTTATCTACAACAAGTATTGAATAAACGAAATCTTGATCATCAGAGATGGCGCACTGTGCATACCAAATCGGGATTTTACTTGTAGTTTTCTCCCATTATGAATGAGCAGTGTAAGCCCAATAGATAAGTCCATCTTAGTCAGACATTAAGTTGAGTGCAGTGTAGCAACTGGTGGCGAAGTATGAATTTGAATAGGCACCTGATCTTGTTGAATAGCAGACAACAGTATTACCGTTAGCTTGATCAACATCAGTTCAATATTGATTGAAGTCATTATCCAAATCACCAATAATCTTGTTGGAGACTAGCGGCTATATAGAGCTGCGCGCGGGAAGAAAGAGACCACAGTGCCATTTCCACTCCTGATGTTTTTTTAATTATATATTTGCACTAATTAAACTAATATAATTAATTACTGATTTGACCCAAAATAATTAAAAGTCAAATGTGTCAAGTTGGTCAAATTGGTCAAGTTAAATTAAATTGATAATAAATATAATTAATTAAAAATAATCTAAATCTGGAGAATTTGACCATTAAAATACTAAAGTCAAGTTGTTCAAGTAGGTCAAATGGGTCAAGTGAGATATTACAGAAAAAGTGATTACGGTACACATTAGGAACATTGGCGGAATGGACACATAACATAGCGGTAAGTACATGGAACCAAATTTGATCAAACAACTAATCTATTTAGTGGCAGTTAAGATTACTCATAATTATTTAAATTTATTATATTTCTCAAATTTCCTATTTTTATCTATTTTAGCAATATTAGTGAATTTCAACCCAATTTTGAACAGACTATGACTTTTGAAAAAATTTATAATTAAAAATTGTGATGGTGAGGCAGGTATCGCCAATCTATTAGTATATACTATGAGACTGATGGGAAGATATGTTGAGCTTTGACATTAATGCTGCAGCAACAGTTCGATATATGACATAAATTTGAATTTGAGCAATATCAAGAAACTTTAGCGAACTTGAATGCTTTATATTCAGTAATAGACCATAACCACAACCAAGGAAAGAGACACAACATAAACCTCAAGTGGATATCAAAGCAATCATGAGGTATCTCAATAAAAAAGTGAAAAAAATGTAGAATTTGAAGAGGCAAGAAACAGGATGCTTAGACAAAAATGGGTAAATTGCGGAGAACTGCGAAATCAGGCGTCACTCTTTAGATTACTATTTTTCATAAAACATTATTGATTCACTCATCGTATTTTATTTTAAGATATTTACTACTACTTCTATATATATATATATATAATTACATATATCTCTATGAATTTTTAAGTTTTTTTATACAGGTTCCAGGTTCTTAAATACCAAATTATATTATTCGTTTGACATACAAGACTCACTAAAATTTTAAAATAAAAATAGAGATTCCCCAGGCTTTATTTTTATAAAATAAATATTTATATATA
The DNA here is from genome assembly GCA_000711775.1 of Oxytricha trifallax. Taxonomy (NCBI): domain Eukaryota; phylum Ciliophora; class Spirotrichea; order Sporadotrichida; family Oxytrichidae; genus Oxytricha; species Oxytricha trifallax. The sequence continues at coordinate 2,899 of ARYC01012381.1, read as the reverse complement.
ATGAATATTAGAATATGCTCATCGATGTCAGTCTAGGGCTGAAGCATGTAGTATAATAATTACAGAGGATAGTAGATTACTATTGCTTTATCTATTAAATTTCTAATTTCGCATCATTATAAAGCCATTTAAAAATTTTTTTTGATTATTCAATCTTCAAAAATCAACTATGAATTAGGTTATATATTCCTCAATAATTATGTGTGAATATAATTTAGAATGTATATAGTATATTAACCGTTTGAGGTAATTTTAAAAATATGTGCCAATTTATTATAAGTTTTTAATATTATAATTGTTTAATAAAATTTTCTTTAACTTTATTTAGTGAAATCAGGAAACACCGAATCATTTTAACCATGCTAGTTATAATAGGATCTATCACTTATCTAGGTTTTTTTATTTTATAATAATTAAAATTAAGCAGCTGATATACAGTAATTACTTCTTGCATATGAAAATATATTTACGAATAAAAAAAATATAATAAATAATGGGAAATCTCAATTGAAAATTATGAATAATAAAAATTCTAGTTCAAAAGTATTTAAACATCAATCATATTTATGCTTATTTTTAATTTATATATAATTTTAATTATGTTTAAGAATGATTATAAATAAATTTTTATTTTTCTATAGAGATAGTTTATATCGAAAATTTCTGTTCTATTTATAATATTAATCATAAAATTATCATCAGTAAGTATATAGTAAGATACTCAATTAAACTTAAAGATTAACTTATTATAATGAGAATAAATAAAATTCCACTGACTTTTTAAAATATAAAAAATATAATTAAACTAATATTAAAGATTCAGTTTAATCAAAATGAAAATTTATATATTAAGAAATTATATAAATAAATTTGTAAAACTTTGACATCATTCAAAGTTGGGTAGAAGAAGAATATATTCGCTACTTTGCCCCACTTATACAATCTTATATAATCTATTGATTAAGTATCAATCCCTCTAAGAGATTCTTGGTAAAACTTTTATTGGCAAAAATTTAATAATAATTATAATTAGATTATTACTTAACTGGAAATGAGATCAGAGCTACCAACTAGGTGGGGGCTGAAATTGCTAAAAAAATGGATTAAAAAATTTAGAATCAAATATATCTAGCACTTTAAGTCATTACCTTAAAACCTACACAAAGGATGGAACATTCTTTTAGAATCTGGCACTAAAGGGTTTTGAAAAGAAAATAGGGGGAAACAAAGATAGAAAAATTACTAAAAAAAGAGTAGTCTATCGACCATCTTAATGATGGGTCTCTATTAAGAATCAAAATTTCATGTAAGTAATAATGTTTACCTTCAATTGAGATATTTAATATACTAGAGATCTCAAATTAAATTTTAATATCTTTTAATTAATTTCTTTAATTCATTAATTCCCTATTAATAGTAAAAATAGCAAAAATAAACATATACAATATTTCGAATAAATTACAATATCAACATAGTTTTCATAGCACATTAATCATTAATTTATGAAACTAATATAAACATTAAAAGAATAATAATCAATCAAAGATAAAGTTAGAAAAATCTGTACAGCAAAATGTTTGGGTTTAGAGATGGTTATTTTCAAGAGTCTACATCCATAACTTAAAATTAAAAAGCATTTATCAAATGATAAGTTCCAGTTTCTCTGATTGCAAGGTCATAAAAAAATGAGTTGAAGGCCATAAAATACACTTAAAGCGTTATTAAATCTATTTAATTATGGATATTTGCCCAAGAACACATAAGATTTATTAATGCAAAAATAAAGAGATAAATATTATAGAAAAAAATGGAATTAAAGTCCCATTTTCAATTTATATTGCATTCAATAAAAACCATGACTTTTTACATTTATACTATAAAATATAATAAAACCTTATATATTCAATACATTAAATTTAATCAAACTCAATCATTGGAGTTACTAATCATTAAATAAAGTTAATATATTTATTAAGTATGAGCGTCGGCAAATTTAAAAATTTTCGACGCATGTAGAGGATTTTTAAAGATTTAATTAAATTAATGAATAAATATATTAATTAAACTTAAAATATTGATTCAAAAATCATATTTATATAAGTAAATCCTTAGAGATCTATACTATTCCTTAAGAAATTGCATTAGCACACTTGATTTATTCTATAAAATATATTTACGGAAGTTTTGAATTTGTTTTTTTCCTTTTTTGGTTTTCGAAATTGTATCTAGATAATTATAAATCCTTAGGGATTTCTTATTATAAAAAAGGATTTTGAATCCTAAAATTAAGATATACTATTAGCTTATTATATGAAATTTTTTTAATAATAAAAAATTCGCCTGCATGTGTCGGCAAATTTAATAATTTGTTGACGCAAAAAAAAATGTAGTTTATGAATAAAAAATCAAGAATAATATTAAATAGTCTTAAGCAAGATTGTTTTTAATTTATAATTTATTTAATTTTTATTAAAAAAAATTAAAATGCCAGAGATAATGGTTACTATAGATTATATAATTCATGTTTATTAATAAAAATACCGTAAGTACTTTTTTGATTCATTATAGAGATTTTATCAAATTTTGATTCGAATTGTCTGTGGAGCCATTGCTCGTAATTTAGGAATGAGTATTGAAATAGCTTAATCACAAAGCAATTAAGAAATTGGCCGGAGCGGAAAGTTTCTAAATTCCCATTTTCAATTTTTTTGAAGTACATAATTCATCTTAATTATAAGGATTTTTTAGATTCATTATAGAGATTTTATCAAATTTTGACTTCGAATTGTCTGTGGAGCCATTGCTCCTAATTTAGAAAGGAGTATTGAAATAGCTTAATCACAACAGCAATTAAGAAATTGGCCGGAGCGGAAAGTTTCTAAAATCCCATTTTCAATTT
>ARYC01012380.1:0-14671 GCA_000711775.1 Oxytricha trifallax | reverse complement strand
GTTTCATCGCACTAAGGCTAAAAAAGTTTGAAATGACTCTCCGAGATTAGCTATATTAAAACAGATACCCAGATGACTTGAATGATATTCTATCTAATATGATAAAGGGTGTTTAGGAACTTCACGAGCTTGGATACGTTCATAGAGATTTGAACCCTGAAAATGTTATGCTAAACCTTTGCCCTTTAGAAGTAGTTGTAATCGATTTTAATAGAGCCTTAAGATAAGAGATTGTAACCTTAGCAAGGTTCTTGGTACTCCAGGTTACTTCCCAATCAGAGAGAAATGGATTAATGGCTCTAATTAGTGGGATGTTTGGGCAGTAGCTGCAATAATTTTAGAGTGCGATATGGAAAGCATGACTTACATTAATACAAAATATGAAAAATAATCAATAAATCTAGCTGAGAAGCACATAAAACAAGATGATGTATGCTAAGAGATAAAGAAGATTGTAGAGAAGATAATAGTAAGAGCTCCAGCATATCCAAGACAATCCTTAGACGATATGCTCGAACCACTAAAGAAAGTGAGATTCAAGAGATACAACAAAGACAAGCAAGTAAAATTCGTGTGATATAATTAAACTAATACTCATTAAATACATATTAAAGTCTCATTAAACTTGCGTTTTCTCTACTATCCCTAATAAAACCCCAACTTTACCCTACTAATCAAAGCACTTATAAACCTCACTAAGGGGTTTTGGGGTTTTGATTCAAGTGATGGTCACGTGGTCACCGTGGTCATGGTCATGATCACCATGGTCTCGGTCATGGTCACTAGGACCAGGGAGGCAGTAACCACGTGACCACGTATCTGGTGAGTTGACGGGTGGTCGTGGTCACTGCTCTATTTTTTTACGTCATTCGACGAATTAACAGTGATATCATGCATTTTCAAGTGATGGTCACGTGGTCACCGTTGTCATGTTCAATGTCAACATGGTCACGGTTAAGGTCACGATGACCACGGAGGCAGTGACCACTTGACCACGTATCTGTTGAGTTGAGGGGTGTTCGTAGTCACTACTCTATTTTGACTTCCTTCGACGTATTAACATTGAAATCATGCACATTCAAGTGATGGTCTCGTCATCACCGTAGTCATGGTCATGGTCATGGTCATGGTCACCATGATCAAGGTCACTTGTACCATGGAGGCTGAGACAACGTGACCACGTATCTAGTGAGATAAGGGGTGGTCATGGTCACTGCTCTCTTTTGATGTCATCCACGTATTAATAGTGACATCATGCTTTTTCAAGTGATAGTCATGTGGTAACCGTGTTCATGGTCATTGTCTTTATGGTCACGAGGACAACGGAGACAGTGACCACATGACCACGTATCTGGTGAGTTGAGAAGTGGTCGTGGTCACTGCTCTATTTTGATGTCATTCAACGAATTTATATAAACATCATGCTATTTCAAGTGATGGTGACGTGGTGACCGTGGTCATGGTCAATATCTTTATGGTCACGAGGACCACTGAGGCAGTGACCACTTGACCACGTATCTGTAGAGTTGAGAGGTGGTCGTGGTCACTCCTCTATTTTGACGTCATTCGTCGAATTAAAAGTGTAATCATGCATTATCATGTTATCGTCACCGTGGTCACGATTTAATTATTTGTCATTATCTAGAATTATTTTCCATATTTAATTATTTTAAGAATTTAAATGTCTTGTTTTTTTAGTTATTATCAAGATTGAAACTTCATTAAAAAAACTGCGAGTTGCTTATACTTCTTTGATCAAGTTTTGAAAATGTTAACCTCTCTTTATACCGATTATTAATAAATTAATTTTTTTAAATAAAAAAGGTCTAAACACCATTTGTAGCAGATGCTTTAATCTCTGCCCCAGTTTTAATAAACTTTTTCAATGAATTATTAAGCGAGTATAATTAAAATGGGGAGACAGTTAAAATAAAATCAAAAAAGAGATTAAATAAAATTATGATGATTTCAATACACAAGACTTAAGATCAAACAGTCATTAGTTTGAATTAAGTTTGAATAGATCTTTATTTAAATTTAATGTATTAATCAACTAACTAAAATTGGAATTTTAGCTTTTTTATCATCTTTTTTGATTTTTTTGATTTTTGTTCATCGATCAAGTAGATGCTGTAGCTGATCTTCAAGTTTTTTCATAATTTTCATAGATATCTTCAGGGTAATCTTCAGGATATCTTCCTTAATAAATTTAAAGTGTGGAGAGTGTGGGCCCAATGTTGACAATAATAGCAATAATAGCACTTATATTCTCAAAATCAAGCATTATTATGAGTCTGGGATTTTTTCTAAATCATCTTGTTTTTCTAAAAATAATAGATGTGATACCTAATGTTGAAGATGTTGATGAAGATGATGTTGATGAAAACTAAGAAAAAATCAGTGATGTAAAATTTTGAAATTCTCTAGATTTCACCCAGACTTATAATAATGCTTGATTTTGGGAATATTAGTGCTATTTCTACTGTTTTTGTGGATGTTGGGCTCCACACTCTCCACACTTTATATTTTTGAGGAAGATATTCTGAAGATACCCTGAAGATATCTATGAAAATTATGAAAAAACTTGAAGATCAGCTACAGCATCTCCTTGATCGATGAACAAAAATAAAAAAAATGAGAAAAGATGATAAAAAGCTAATATTCCATTTTTAGTTAGTTGATTAATACATTAAAGTTAAATAAGGATTTATTCAAACTTAATTCAAATTAGTGACTGTTTGATCTTAAGTCTTGTGTATTGAAATCATCATAATTTTATTTAATCTCTTTTTTGATTTTATTTTAACTGTCTCCCCATTTTAATTATACTCGCTTAATATTTTTAAACAAATTCTTATTTTCTTTACTTTTCTTAATTCATGGATCTTAAAAAATTATTTTCTATTTTATGTTTTCAAAAGGATTTATCACTTATCTTTTTTTGCTTTTTTTCTTTGCCTAATTTTGAGTTTTTAGTCGATTTTTTTACGTAAAACCATCTTTTTGGGAAAATTTAACATTGCTCTAAATCCTTCCAATATATGCTTAAATCTTTCAAGAATTATTGGAAGTTTATTAATAATTTTTCAATGCATATTGATGAAAAATTCCTTAAAATTATCATATAAAACTATCGAATGACAATAATAAAATAACTGTCCTGCGAGAAAATGATCAAAATGTTTTTAATATATAGAAAAATAAATAAGAAATTAAATTAAATTTCAAAATAAATAACAATGGAAAATCAAAGTAACTAACTTATATGCACAAGATCAGGCTTTAAGATTGAAAATTTTTAAAAATTTAAAACCTAATGAATGACCTCTTCTCAAAACTCATTATGATTTATCAAGTATGTATGATTAGTTTTAACTTTATGAATTTGGCTAAACAGAGAAACGATTATTTCATCTCATGTTCAAAAGTTAGTTAATCTCATTTATGGAGTATATTTGAATTATTAATTACAACTTAGTTTAAATTCAACATTTTGGTATATTGGTATGTACTTGTAAAGAAATAAATATTTTATTAGAAAATTATAAAGCAAATAATTAATCATTGATTCTCTAAATTTCTATCACCTTAATAGCAATACTATTTTTTCAATTCTAGGCGTTTAATCTTATTTCATGAATATATTTATCTTAAATGTCTTTGACTCTAATATTAATATCCTTAATATTTTAATTTATTATATATTAAACAAGATTTTTATTTACTAGTAATTTATTAATTTATTGATGATCTTACTTGTCATAATAATAAGTATGTTTAGGGTTTTAATTGGACTCTTCTAATAAGTTCTACAAACCTCTATTGTCTAAATCTCTTTAATATTCAGAATATATAATTTAATATTGTAGCAATTCTAATATCATATTCATTTATTTCTGTAATAATTATTTTTCCTTAATTAAATCATCTCTTATTCTGCTTAATCAGCTCTTCTCTTGAAAATTTCAATTTCCATCTTCTACTCAGTTATTTGACTTTCTAATTTAGAAACGTATATTTAGCTTTACTGATATTTATGTTTTTATTCATCAATCACTAACTATAAATCTTACACATGCTCATTCATCATGTCCACTTAACGAGATCTAAATGTAAAATAAATATAAACTATATATGATTTACTCTTTCTATTGATTTAGTGTTGACACTTAGAATCTTAAATCATGAATCAACTGCTTTGAGTCTTAAGTCTAAATAATATACTCTTAAATAATAGATATTGACTTACCTCAGTTCTTAATTCTGCAACTAATAACTTATAATTATCAATTTACTTCATCATTTGATTCCTCTCTTACTCCATAGCATCTCTGTATTTTTCATTCTATTGTTTTAGCGTAATTTTAACTGCTTCAATTCTTGCTACAAATTTGGCATCCTTATCTTTGTATTCTTTCAAGTCTTTTAATGCTTTAGTATGCGCCAATTCAAGCTCCTGAAATTACTCTCTCAATATTCCACTAGCTTTCTTAAGCATTAAATCCTTGAATCTTTGCTATAGTTGTTTTATTTGGTTTTCTAATTCAAGTATTTTCTTCTGCAATTCGAGATTTTTACGCAAATGTTCATGTCTTTTGTGTTCTGAGTCTTTTAGTTTTTATTCTAAGTCTGCGTTAGATCTTTAAGAATTTTAGATTTCTTGTTAAAATTTTATGAGTTACTGATTGAAATCTTCTACACCATAAAGTGAAGGCAGCATGTTACCTCCCATAGGATTAGAATTCTTTATTGTTATAATGCTACCTTCGTGACCATAGTGAGAATGAAAACCCTTGTCTATTATGAATATAAAGTTAGTTAAATATATATAACTAACCTAAAAATGTCCCAACTAAAGAAATATAACAAAAATAAATAATAGCTTATTTTGATATAATAAAATCTAGAGACTTATTAAATCTTTGAATTAAACATTCTGCCTAAATAGTTGGATATTATTGCACTTTATGAGAGAAATAACTTATTTGAAAAAATTAACCAGTTTAATGATATAATTCAACTCAATTTATAATTGATAAATTTTCAAGTTTACATTATAAATAATTATAAATAAAATATATAAAAATATAATTTTTAAAATTAGTTTTAATTTTTGTACAAAGATTCTATTATATCTTAATATAAACTGAAATAAAATTAAACTAGAAGAATTACAAAGCCAATTAAACTTTAATAAAATCAACATTCATTAACACTCAGCTAATTTTGAATTGGTGTTTTGAATGTTAAGATTTATATGAAGTAGTTGACTTATCCCTCAACAAAGTTCTTTAGGTATTGTCATTTCTGTGAATACTAGGCAATCCATGTGAAGATGGCATGGTCGAGTAATCAACTGTTTTATTTATACTTGGCGCTCGCTTCACATTCAATTTAAAATTTGTTTGTTGCATGGGTGAATTCCTTGAAATATACGATTGAGTTTCATCATTTCCTACATCAGTGGTGGCCAAGTAAGAATTCCCTGTCTGACTTTGATAAGAGTTATTTGAAGTCTTTTATCCACTTAGCTTCTAATTTAAAAGCATGTTTTACTCTCTGATTCAAGTAATTTCTTTTTTCATTAGAAAGTTTTCATTTTCTATTCGCTGCTTATTGTCCAGTATATTCTTAACATCATATGATAGTGCTTCATTTGTTTGCTATAATTTGAACATGTCATTATGATCACCATACAGAGCAGAGTGAATGTAACTTTAATCCATTTTATAAATAAATATAATAATTAAGTATCTCATCTAAATTAATTAACTTTAATAAACTAAACTGCTTTGACTAGCTTGTGTGAAATCAAATGTTAAGATTTCCAAATCTGTCTGCAAGTGTGATTTCTGAGTCATCCTCCCACTCTCCGTACTCATTGAGCTTGTTGTCTCTCCAAGGATATTCATAGAGTTGCCCATCTGGCATGATGTGGGCATACATGCAACTATTCATAAATGGACACTGGCCCTTGCCCTTGTTGAAGTGCTTGCAAGGTATCCCCTTCAATACATCTTTATACTCCGCAATCAGATCATCCTTCTCAGGCCCACTCTTTACCATTTTAGATGATGGAACAACTGTATAGGAGTTCTTTCTGCATATTCAATAAAAAAAGATTTTTAATACAATATCCTAGTGGATTTACTCCATTAAATTAAATTATTCAAAAATAATTAAAATTTCATATCAAGTTGTTTAGAAAATAAATAATAAATGCAGGAAAAAATTCAGTAAAATAGATTAAATCATAGTAAATAAAAATTTTGAGAACCAATCATCACATGAAACAACGATATCTAATAATTTATTGATCTTATTTATTAAAAGATTTAAATAATGTTTTTAAAGAAGAGTCCATGCTAATTTATAATAATAATGGTTTTGTTTCAAAGTATTAATTTATCGTGTTTTAAATTTTAAATTAAATATATTAAATTATCTTATGAGTATATTATCAATCTTGATTTTAATAAATTAACAGCGCAAAATCTAATGGATCTAAAATATTTATCTGATCATCCAGATTTAAATAATGAGTTATCAATTTTGTTACAGGACATTCAGATAGCCTCAATATATAATTTATTTTGTGCTTTTTAATGACCGTTGACTTTTTAATTGTTAATTTCTTTAAATAAAATTTAAGAAGAGAGAATGATAATTTAAGCGAGCTTAATCTAAATCAATTGGACTGCTTAAATCATAATGAAGCTGCTTTTCAATAAATTTTTTGAATTAAGTTAAAATTCAAACAGAAATTACATTTTATATCCTGTATTTTACAAATTATATAATAATAAAATTGTTTTTATTAAATTATTGCATGGTTATATCTACTAAAATGTCAATCCCTATAAATGTCAGAATACTTTTAAAATGAGGATATGATTGGGCAAGTTCTGAAATGCTACTTGCCTGATCTCTTATCATAAGTGGCTCTCCAGCCTCTAATACAGTCTAGACAGAAAGAGTGATCGCAATTGTCCATGACACCGAACTGCTTGCCACTTGCGAGAATCTTATCAAGACAAATGCAGCACTCATCATCAACTAAGTAATCACTTGATTGACTGCCAACTTTTGAAGACCCTGCTGGGTGCTGATATCTGCAGTTAGCTCCATACTTACAGTTTCCCTTCTTGAAAAACTCACATGTTTTGAACTTATCTTGATTTAAAACCATCAAATATTAAAAATAATTTAATTGTAAATTAATAAAAAGAAGGTATAATAATAATAAATTTTGTTATTTTTATTCCTTTCAAGTAGTATATTAATTTATCACTTAAATTATATAGATTAATAAAATTGTAATATGTTATAAGAAATCATATAGATACTATATTCAAATCTTATATAATCATAAATAATTTAATTATAATTATTATGAAATCATAAATTTATTTTTGATATTTTAATAAATAAATATAAATATTTATTAATGATTATTTAAGTTTTTAACGATAAGTAGATTTATTTAAACTAATTAATTGATCAAAATAAAAAGCTATTGGTCTAAATTATCAAATTATTAGTAAAGATATATTTAAAAATAACTTTTAAAACTCTCATGCTGGTCAATTATTAATTATTTGTTGTTATTAAAGTTAAAAATTAATAATCAATTTTGTAGAATGGGAAATGAAAATTCAAAAAGGGAAGAAGAGAGAGCTGTTCCACTTTGTGAAGGAGTCGAGAAGGTCGTTTACAATGAGAAGGTAATGTTCTTACTCAATGGCTCAGGTGGTATTGTTCGAGCTTATAGAGTGGGATAAGCATCAACTATGGCTTTAATGAACAACTAAGATGCCTAAGCTGCAGCTTTGAAAGCATTTGGCAGAGGTTTCAATGCAACACAAGCTGCTGGTAGAGGTTTCTACGTCGCATCAGTTGGACGATTTGCTTCAAAGTACGGAGGTAAAGCAGCTTTAGCGCTGCAAATCGCTGGAGGTGCCATCAGGACTTTAAAAGGCATCAGAGATGGAAATGGCAAAATGGTTGCCAAGGGCATTTTTGGTACTGCTGCTGCAATAGGAGGAGGATTTGGTGGTGGATATTACGGAGCATCTGTTGGGACAATGATCTGTCCTGGAGTTGGTACATTTAAAGCCCCAAAACCCCTTAATGAGGTTATAAGTGCTTTGATTTGTAGGGGATATGTTAGGTGTTAGGGTTATTAATAGGTTTTAATCTGATATATAGTATTTTTATTTAATTTAATCACTCAAAATGAACTTTTGGATCAAATGGAAGAGGTCGAAAGTTTATCTTGCTTAACCACAACTCTATCTGCTCTAAGATTTGTTTGGTCTTGAGTTTGGTTTTATTATTATTGACTCAGCCATCTGCTTCATTGATTGAGAGACTTTGTTTTTATCTATAAACTACTTCATTATTTGCTTAGCATCTTTCTTGGACCTTTTAGAGTAGTATTCGTTGCGAGGCATATCGCACTTTATTATTATTGCTGCTAAAGCCCACACATACCACTAAAAGTCATCATCTCTCCAGTCTTCTCTTTCTGGACAGAACCCTTGAGTTCCAATTACAGTTCCAAGCCTTGATACTTCCACTCTTTAGACTCTGTTGAAATCGATTATTGCTACTATTACAGGTGAGAAGTCTATCATAATATTTTCTGGCTTCAAATCTCTGTGAACAAACCCTAACTTGTGAAGCTCTTTAATACCTTGCATGGTTTGAGTTGCTATTTATCCAAGTTACATATGATTCCTTTGATCTGTTATGGAATTATAAAAATCTCAGAAAAATAAATAGGTTGAAATAATTAATAAATGAATCAGTTTAAAAAATACTATTATACTATTTTTTTTAATTATGATAAAGATGGAACTTTAGAAAAATCTGGAAAAATATATTCTAAAATATTTTCACTATAATTTTCAAAAGTCTTTTCTTTTCTGAGTATCGATGCCATTTCCTCAAAATCGTTAGTAGTTAATTTTAAGTTTTTGAATTTTTTCTCTATCTTCATTCTAATTGTAATGACAATTTAGAAATAAACATCATATCTAGGATATTATCTTCCATTTCTTTTAAATCCACATAGTGCTAATAATAGGTTAAAGGTATGGATTCAGCTATTGATCTCTTTTCTAAAAATGAAGCATGACTAAAATTTGTTAAGAAAATTTAGCTCATTTAGTCAAAATTAATTTAAATATTGTTTGGAGTTAAGAATCTATGTACGATGCCTAGTAAGTGAAGCTCTTCAACTGCATATATTATCTAAATTAAATACTTTCTTGTTTATTATTAGGAAAGCTTAGTTTATATTAACTATTCAAATTATATATCAAAGTTCAGTCTTTTAATATAAATTGCTTATTCATCAAAGAATTCCCCCAAATGTTTGTTTTAGTAGTTTTGAACTTAAGGTTGAATATGTCGCATAACTTTGAATTCATTCCATAGGAAAATCTTCAAGTTCTAGATATTATTGAGCTCTTGGAATTCAAGAGTTAATGTACAACCTTCTATAGAATTAAATTTTGTTTTTTCATTACATAGAATATTTGTGTAAAATAAAAGTTCAAGTATCATTGCTATTTTATATTTAACAGACCCAATTTATTGTACTTTGAAAGTTTTCTTATATCTTTAATCACTACACTGATAAACATAGATTTACTGGAAGTGTTCGTTTCAATAATTTGCAAGCTTTAGCTTGAGGTTATGTTTAATCAAATAACCAATCCTTCCCCTCCCCTTAAATTCTTATGTTTTCACTTTTTGATTCTTCCTAATGCTGCTCAAAATACTTTTATTTCTTAATCTTTGTTCTGCTTTTATGATTTAATTGAGTATCTAAAAGTTTTATAATTATGTTAGCTTACTAATTTTGAATAACTAGCAGAAAATTTCTTGTTCATTTTGTTTACTTAAGTGAATAAAGTATGATTTTTAAGAAATTTAAGACTTGCTTTGACTTTTAAATAAATAATAAAAACCCCAAAACCCCTTAATGAGGTTTATAAGTCCGTTGATTCGTAGGGAATTTGTTAGGGGTTGGGGGTTATTAATAGGTTTTAATGTGAAATTTATTGTAAATGTATTTTATTTAATCACTCAAAATGCACTTTTGGATCATGTGGGAGAGGTCTGAAGTTTATCTTACTTAATCACAACTCTATCACTTTATTTATATGTGTGATCTTGAGTTTGGTTTTATTATTATTGACTCTGCCATTTGCTTCATTGATTGAGACACTCTTGTTTTATCAATAAATTGCTTTATTCTTTGCCTTGCATCCTTCTCGCACCTTGTAGAGTAGTAATCGTTGCGAGCATATTGCACTCTATTATTATTATTGCTGCTAAAGCTCACACATCCCACTGTAAGTCATCATCTCTCCAGTCTTCTCTTTCTGGATAGTACCCTTGAGTGTCCATTACACTTCCAAGCCTTGATACTTCCACTCTTAAGGCTCTGTTGAAATCAATAATTGTTACTGTTACTGGTGAAAAGTTCAACATTATATTCTCAGGCTTGAGATCTCTGTGGACAAAGCCTAACTTATGAAGCTCTTTAATACCTTATATAGCTTATGTTGATATTAATGCAAGCTACCTATGATTTCTTTGATCAGTTATGAAATCTCTGAGTGTCATTTCAAAGAGTTGTAGTCTGAAAGCTATATGATCTTTGGCTAGGAGAGCAGCATCTAGATTTATTAAGTATTTGCACTCTTTAAACTTAGCCTGAGTGAGTACTTGATACTCGTTATAATATCCATTTAATATTTATCATCACTAAGGAGATAGTTAAAAGGATATACCTTGTAAGCATATTGATGATCATTGATAACTTTTTTATCAAAGGAGTCCTCTAGAATTAGATAACTTTAAAGAGAATTATCTAAATCTATCTTCGCAAGAACTGGTATTTTCTTGTATTGAATTTTGATCATGATTTTTGTGATTTCAAAGGTTAGTTAGTTGCATGCCTTCTTTGCACACTCTAACTCACTAGCTTATTCAGGCACTCAAAACCTCCAAAACCCCTTAGTGAGGTTTTAAGTGCTTTGATTTGTAGGGTATAGTTGAGGTCTTATTGAGGTTAGTAGAGAAAACGCAGGTTTTTTGTGAATTTAATGAATATTAAATGATTATTAGTGTACTTAATTCAAACAAATTTACCTGTTTATCTTTGTGGTACCTCTTGAATCTAGCTCTCTTGATTGGCTCATGCATGTCTTTCAGCGATTATCTTGGATAAGCTGGAGCTCTAACGATTATCTCTACAAGCTTCTTAATTTCATTGCAGACATCTTCCTGTTATATATGTTTAGAAGCCAAACTTATTGATTATTTTTCGTGCTTTGTTCCAACGTAAGACATACTTTCCATATCGCACTCTAAGATTATGGCAGCAACTGCCCAAACATCCCACTGAACTAAGCCATTAGTTCACTTCTCCCTGATTGGAAAGTATCCTGGTGTGCCAAGCACCTTAGCCAAAGTCACTATATCATTATCTTATCACTCTATTGAAATCAATGACGACTATTTCTAATGGACAGAGATTTAACATAATATTTTCAGGCTTCAAATCTCTATGCACATACCAAGTTCATGAAGCTCTTATACACCCTTGATCATTTCTGATATTATCTCATTTAAATCATCTGGGTATCAATTTTGAACTCTCTCAATGTCATTTCAAATTTTTTTTAGTCTTAATGCAACAAAACCATGCTCAAGAATAACTCCATGAGTCTAAGTAAGTTTTTAAACTATTTTTTCTAAGCTTCTCTCAAGATTATGTATTCATTTGCTAATTAATTTTAATACTGCTCGTTTTTAATAAGATACTTGAAAGGATATACTTTGTAAGCATACTCATCAACCACTATAAGTTTAACCTTGTTTGGCAGGTCAAAATGCAAGTAATTTTCAATACAGCTGTCAATATTAATCGCATTCAATGCAGGTATATACATAGCTCTTTCTTAAAGACATGCTATAAGAGTACCATTTGCTGGCTGATTCATTGATTCAAATCACTTCTGTCTCTTGAACCTCTCCTCCTGTTCTCTTTATGACTCAAGAGAGTTGTTTTTTCTTTCAGCAGGTATAAGCTTTTAAGTTTCTTCATCTTTAATCAGGAATTCGCTTTAGTGGTGCTTTTGCATATGCCTCCTTACTTTGGCTGAGTCAGTATAAGATTTAATGCATGTTGTGCACTAATACCTACCATCTACTTTATAATGCTTAAAGTAGATCTTAGCTCTACCAGAGTGTATCTCTTTGATGTGCCTCTTCAAGCTAGACTCAGCTGAGAAAGACTTTTAGCAGTCTTCACATTAAAATGTTTTAACTTTTTCTTTCTGTTGCTGTTCCTTTTCTTCCTCAATTAATTCAATTTATGTTTAAACTCCCACCTCTGCACTCTTTTTTTTGTTGTAAACTTCAATTTTAAAGACCTCTGCTTTAAACTCTTGAACTCTTAGCTCAATCTCCCTATCTATATAGATTACTTATGGTTTCTTGGAGGACCCAAAGTTTAGTTATGATTATCCTGCTCCAAAAGAAACTGCCTTACGATTTTAGTTAGCCGCCATCTTTAAATTCAAATTTAAATTTCTATTATTATGCTCTAATAACTTCTCTTGTTATAGTAACTCTGTATAGGAGTTGATCCTAGAGCAATAATGGTTGTTTAGAGGTGTTGGAGATCATATTAATGTTTTGTTTATTGCAATGAATTCTCTAATTTCATTCTTAATAATTTTGATTTTGGTACCAACCAAGTATAAAATTAGGTTGGTTCTGGTACCAATTAGGTTTTGAACCATATTGGAACTTTTCCATTAAAATCTCATTAGTTTAAAACTAGTTACTAATTAAGTTTCGGTACTATTAAATTAGTTCGAATTAAATTTAAACGAATTTAGTACCGGCACTAATTAAATTTAAACAAATTTAGTACTAATATAATGGAACTAAATTGATAAAAATGGAGCTCCATCTCTGAAGTTTCTTACAGCTTCTGCAAACTTTCTCCACGTATCTTTGCAGGCTTGACCTCCTATTATATTCCCATATTTAATAGTAAGATTTTAAACAATAGGATCCAGAAGTCTATAAATTATAATTTGAAATTCATTAATAGGAAGAGGAACAAAGATTGAATCACTCAATGATCAAATGAAAAGAGTCGAGGCTCAAGAAATGATATCAAGATTCAGAAGTAAGGAAGATCTATATCGAAACCTAACTTTACATGGTGAGATAACTTGATGATTACTAACATATTATACAGTTGGATTATTCCTTCCAACGATGGAAGGTACCAAAATTCATTCTTGAAAGCAATACTTTGTGAGGAGAAGAAAGATTTTAAAAATAAAGAGATTAAACTAATCGAAATTCCGAACTCCCTGAGATTTCAGTCACTAATCTTTATGAGGATGCCATGTAAGATGAGGAAGTGGTAGTTTACCTTCCTACTAAGAAACAACTTTCTAATAAACTATCAGAGAGGAACTTTTTCTTTGGTGTTCTTGGTACAATAAAAGAGAGTATCTCAAAGAAATAATTGAAGAAGCACATAAGAAACGATATTCTATCTCTCCTGAAGACTAGAAAAAACATTCTAATAAGCTCAGCTTGGCTAGAGGAACTTAAGAAGCATCCTTATCTTTCAAGTAAGCTTTGACATATAACTTTGTAGGAAAATCTGGTCACTGGCATATATCTTATGAAAGTGCATGCAAAGGTTCACAGAGAAAGAAAGTCGCAGACAATTTATGAGGTGAACAAGAGGCTTTATAAAGATGTTTAAAAGCCAGATGAAATGAACATAGATGCAGGAGCTGGCACAAAGAGAAGAAATATGGGCCCAAGCAAAGGCCATAAGAAGAGGAGAAGAGGAGAAGAAAGAGAAGCCAAACCCATTTATGGGCCAGTTTAATATGTGAATATATTCATTCGTTAAAATCTAAAACTTATTTATAAACAATCATTCTTCTCTCTCTCGCACAAATTGTTGTCTTATCTACGCTCACTCTCTTACAGCTGCTTTGAATTAAGTCTACTGTATCGATGGGCAAGTCATGCATAATATGATACATCAGCAGATTCTTGTAGTGAGTCTTAATTTAACTCCAGTAGAATTCAAATCCATTAGATTATGGGCTATAAGGAACGTTGTATACAGGAGTTATGTTTAACTCTTCATAAGCTTTCTTAAATTACTTAGTCTTATGAACTGAGAGGTTATCAACAAACCGAATGATCTCTTGGTTACTATACTTCTCTCTGAGCTTATGTAGGAACTCTATATACTACTCTCGCTTAATAGAGCGAGGGTGAATAACATAACTTTCTAAGCCAGAGTCTTCACTTATACCAGCTAAAATTGCATGGGTGACTATCTTCACTTTTTAATCATAGACTTCTATATTATCATCCTTCTTATACCAAGACTTATTAATAAAGGTGTTGAAGGTGAATACAGCTTCATCAGCGTGCATGAACTTGATGTTATTAGCAATAGCTCTCTGCATTTAATCATATATATAGTTTAAATTATTACTATAAAATGGCACTGTAAAATCAATCACTCTCTTCACTCTGTTGACTGTCTTAAAAGCAATATTACTTAAATACATTTGATTTGAGAAAATTGATAAATAAAATA
>ARYC01012379.1:0-13789 GCA_000711775.1 Oxytricha trifallax | reverse complement strand
GGCAGTTAACTTTCTGGAAACCTAGAAAATATTGTACTTGTTTGGTAAATAATTCAAAATCAGCAGGACTTTATTATTGGCGGTACCCTCTATCGCATCTCTGAAGCAAGATAAATCGACTTTAATTTCTGGAGATTTGTTTTGTTAAATTTTATGCTAAAATAAAACTCACTTCAGGGATGCGATAGAGGGATACCGCCAATAGTAAAGTCCAGCTAATTTGAATTCTCTTCCAAACAAGTACCATATTTTCTAGGTTTCCACAAAGTTTACTGCCACGATTTTAATTATTTATAATTTATTTTCACAAATAAAATGTATTCCTACAATAAATAATAAAACATAAAAAAATTACTAAGGTGGTTTTGGGTTTTGACTGTGACTTAAAATATTTCTATGAAACTTGGGAGCAAGGCGGCAACCCTTAAATTTAATAGTAAGGCTTAAAAAATATATAATATTATGATAAAGTTATCAACATTTTATTTGTAGGTAAAGACTTAGGAAAGAAATTGATAAAAAGTTTCAAAAATTTAGACATAAAAATTTTACTTAATTATGTTTTACTTAATTACTTAGACATGTATGGCTAACCATTTTAATTTACTTTTAAAGGAGAAAAGTAATAAATTTTCTAAATAACTAAAATTACATAGAAAGTTCAAAACTAAATTTATATAGATGAAATTTAATATTTATAATTTGGAGCATTTATGACAACTATCATATTTTTAACTATAATCAGCTACGTCATTATCAAACTTGAGACACTTTTTAGTCAGAATTCATAAAAATATTTCTGTTAAAATATTTGAGTTTTAAATAGTTTCATAGATAAAAAAGACAATAAAACTGCTCGATTTGTAATCAATGAAGCTTAACAAGAGGACCCAAGAATATCTGATGTTTAGTATGTAATTAACTTTTATGTAATATTATAGCTAAATGGGGTTCGATGCTGCATTTGGAGCCTATAATATAAAACTAAAATTTAATACTAATACAAAATATCAAGATAATACTTCGACATTGAGCCTATGTTTGGAAGCATAATTGCGACTCATACAACTAAGACAAGGTCATTAAATGAGTCTACTGGTTTAATAGGTATGTATAAGTCAAGATTCGGAATTATTATACTTATTACTTCTATTGCAAAGTTTATTTAAAATATCTGATTTAGATGAAAAATTTGTGAACAAAGACTTAGAATTGATAAAATGTTAGGACAAGTATTTTTAATACTCTCGGTAGAATGACTCTGTTTATAAAGACATTTTTGATTTCTTCTGCATCAAAGATAAATCTTCTTTTACATTGGGTGGGACTTGGACGACAAGTAGATTAGAATATTTGGAAGTTTTATTTTTTTATTTTATTTTCATTATTTATTGATTCCTTGCCGGAATTCTACAAGTAAAAGTAATTATAATGGTTTAACTCTAAAATTATATTACATAAATTTAGCAGTGTGGTTTGTGCAAGTCAATAGCAACAATAAACATATTTATTTTATAGTATAAGAGTATTTATTTAAACAAGTAGACTATTTCAATGAAGTAGACTTCTAATTTAGATTCGTGAACCAGTATTTTGACTTCGATGACTTTGAAAACCCAATAAAGCAATAAATTTATTTTAATTCTTATTATATAAAATACATCGATGACAGATATTATATACCAATCGAACCAGCAATTCAAAAATCTATTGAAATATATATTAAGAGATCAAAGACTAAACAAAATGATAATTATATCCCATTCAGTCCACAAGTCGATTAAATTTATATTTTAGAATTTTTTATCTTTATTAGGAGTTTGCATCAGTTGAAAATATTCAACCATACACAGCAAAAAGTGATTATGGAGGGACAGAATGTTTTGCAAAAAATAATTAAATATAATTAATTCAATTTAAGCAAGAGTTACTTTGGGTATTGATCTGTAATACGATATATATTCAAGATAAGTTTACACATTTGCCGATTTACTGTCAGATATGGGAGGCATTTATAGTTCGCTCTTTGCATTTGGTGCTCTGATAGTTGGACTATTTACAAAGTATTATTCAAAACCCCAAAACCCCTTCACTAATTTTATAAATCTTTTGATGATGATAAGAGTCTGATTTAGTCGGGAAGCATCTCTTTCACTCTATTTAAGAAGTATAAAAAATATTTTATGATCAAATTTTTATACTTAACATATATGTTCTCATATTTATGTATATAGCATTTCTATTCAGAAAGAAATGTTTGACATACATTTTCATACTTTATCACTTTATTTGATCATTTTTAAGAAGTTAGTTGAGTGCATCATTTCAAAAAGAAATTGGAATTAACGAACAAATATTTTCGAAATTTTCATCATAGATTTTTTATAAACTCGATTTAATACTTTCATTTCTTTTACCTTGCTTTCTTTATTAACATATAAGAATTTGGTGGCTTAAATAATATTAAAATGAAAATATGCATAAAATAATGATATTAAGGTCTTTAATAGCTTCAATTATGTCATATTTTAAATTAAAATTATTATAAATAGAGATCAAATTTAGAATTTTTTATTTATTCGTGTCACTTAAATTTTAGACACCTTTTAAATATGGGAATTTTTTGGGAAATTAACCTTGTAAAGTTAAATGGAGAAAGTTTGCAAAAAATTATTACAAGTTTCAAGGATTGATCTCCATTTTAAACCAATTAAATTCTATTAAGATTACTAAATTAGTTAAAACTTAAATAAACTGGTACTAAAGTAGTTTGGTTTTTTTAGGTACCATCAAAACGTAATTAACACCTAGTTTTAATCCATTAAGGTTTAATGGAAAGTTAAAATATGATTGAAAACAAATATGGATCCATGCATTAAATTTATAATGGTATCAAATTAATTTAAAAAATGGCGTCCCTAAGAATTATGAAAAGATATTTTCAAAGAATTTAGCTATATAAATGAAATAAGTAAAGCAATCGTTTTATCATTTAAATTTTTATAGAAGACTAATTTCAACATTACATAAAGTAGTAGAAGTAATGAAACTAACAAAAAAAATGAAATTAATCAATAAGAAACCCCTATCCCCAACATTAACATCATCAATAAAAACACCTATAAAACAACTGAAGGGGTTTTGGGGTTTTAATTAATGAGGAAATTACATTTAATAAAAATAAATGAAATGAGAAAGATTGCATTTTTATTCTAATCTCATTTTTTAAAGTAATTATCTGTAATATTTTCTTTTTTTTCTTAATCAATTAGAGAGTTAAAATGAAGAGTAATTTTGAAGATCTTATTACTTGATATTTCTTTGATAGTTTATACAAAATAGACTTATTTCTGGAAATGAGATTCGAAAAAATGAAGAATTAAAAAGGTTTTGAATACTTTGTTTGTAAGATTGAACAAAGTTTAGGTTAAAAATCAAAGCAACTTATTTATATATCTATATATTTATCCATGTTGTAAATACTTGATAAATATTTAGTGAGAACCTTTTCTATTATCAAATTATCAAAGATCTTTACTAAGCGAGGCCTAGATAAGATTAAATTAAGTTTATTTTCTTTAAATTTTGATTAGTAAAATAAAAACAACAGTAAGAATGGTGAGAAGCCTAAAAATTTATTAATTTTATTTAAATTATAACTTATTCGTTTTTAAATTCTACACCACCTGAAAATTTAACATCATCAAAATCATTAATCCAAGCAACTGTAAAAAACTCATCGATAAAATCTCATTAATAATACTAAGAAGATAATTCTATTGCAAATGATAGTTCAACTAAGATTGAGCTTGAAAACGAAACTAAATTTTCATCCAGGTTTAATGAAAATTCTGACAATCAATAGAATTCTACAATTGAAAAGATATTTAACGAAATTCAAAACCTGTAAAGATTTTTATTAAATTTGGTAGTAAATTCTTTCAATTTATAGTTTTCAATTTTAAAAAAAATAACCCTAATTAATAAAGTTTATTGGGATAGGTTGGGAAAGATTCTGCCTTAGAGGAGTTTTCCCCCATATGGAAATTTCTCACCAACATTCAAATTTATCATATTTGATAATTGATAAGTATAAGAAACAGAAAAATCACAATTTTAATTGCCAATAACATATATTATAAAAATTAAAAAATAATAGATAATTTTTAAAAGGTTTATACTTATCCTTTGTCAAATTATTCTTTAAAAACTACTTAAATAAAAATGTTTAAATAATAAATAAATGTTGAGAGATGAGAGATATTAACTGAAAGGTAAATAAAAACTAGAGGTTAATTTCAATATATAGTACTTAATATATAATCATTATTACTACTATTATTAATTATGTTTGTTTAAACCTTTGATTAGTTGATTAGGTTTAGAATATTTAATGTCTACGGGCCTTACTTGACTACAGGCGGCCAGCCGTTAAGGTCCCTAACTGCCATTCGGGATTTATCCTGGGAGCATCTTCACTCCCTCCAGTAGTGCGGAGGTGCTAAAAATTCCCGTTTTTATTTTTTTCTGAGATCTGAGTTCAATTGACCTGAGAATATGAAGTAGTAGGAAAGTTAAGGGACCAGCTGAGATTAAGTGGTTAAGATCACATAGGTTTGATTGAGAATTTTAGAATTCTAAAGTAGATATCATAAAGAGCTTCGTTATCAATGCACATAACCTCACCAGCTTATCTTGTTTTTACTGTCACCACCTAAGAGTTGAAAACTAGGCTCTTCGGAGCTAGCAGCTAGCTTGATCCAAGGGGCCATGTCCCTCGCCTTCAACTCTATCAGTGCCCACTAATGTAGTTGCTCCAAAGTCCATCTTTAGTAGTAGTAATAATAGTAGTAATAATAAATTAATGTGATTATAATTTAAAAAATATTGAATGTTATCAATATTATATAATCAAATATACTTAATAAGATAATAATTGATATATAAACATTTAACAAAATTTTAAAATTACAATTATTATGAAATTGGCAAGAAACTCCAAAGGATACAGGAAACTACTTTTTGGAAAAAAAACTCCTCCCTTTGGGCAAATTTAACATTTTTGGGCAGTAAACTTCCTCACCAATATTTATATTCTAATCAATTAGAATAAGAAGCATATTTCTGTTTATAATCAAAGATTAGAACTAATTTCGATTAATTTACTAAGCAATTAAATATTTATCAGCGTGAAATTCGAATGATTAGGCAATTATAAATCTTATTAGGTAAAAATATTATTGTAATAGACTATTCAATCCTATTAAATGAATTCAATTTAAGATGTATAAGAATTTATTTTTTTATTAACTAAACTTAGAATTCTTTTTACTTATGCAGTTATCATAATTGAATATAAATTAATTGTTAATATAAAAAGATTAAGTTTATAAACCTTGCCAAGAACACTCGAATTATTTTAGTTTTTAATTGTAGGCAGAATAAATTTTAAACTAAGCATAAAAGAGATTTTAAGGCTTTCGTTTAAGTGTTTTAGAAAATAATCTAAGTTAAAAGAATAAAACGATCAAAGTAATAATAGGAATATTATATTTAATAAAATTTGATATATTTACTTGTTCCAAAAAGGAGTGAAAAAAATAGACCATGAAATTGATGCTATCAGCCTGATGAAACTGATGAATTAAGTCAAACTTTTGACACTCATACTTCTCAACCCCACTTAAAAAATGATGTTAGGTTTTTAGAAGAAAAATGAGGGGGGGAATTTTCCTGTTCTTCAAATTGCCAGAGGGATATTTCCTGCCCCATACATAAAATATGTAATTAAATTAAAATTTTTAAATCTCTATCATCAAAAATGAACTAATCTTGTTATTTATGCATATATTTACTCTCACGTATTAGTGAACATTCGATATGTTAATGACGGTCGCATAAATTAACTGATAAAATATTTAGTTTTAATAAGTTTTTTAATATTTAATTAAACATATAATAGTTGTAAACCTTGAAAATTATTTATTAATTAAATTGTCATATTTTGGGAAGAAAAATTAACTTGAGTGTAAATCTTTTTTTCTTCTTGTTTTGGCAAGTATAATAAATTTTAATTTTTGGGCAGGAATTTTCCCCTCAAAATGTATTGGACTCTGATAGTAGTGATGAGGAAGACAAAAATTATTAAGAAGAGGTTAGATTAATGCAGAAAGTTAAATCTCAAAATCCAATGGCCAAGTTAATAACTCTTGCTAAAATCAAGAGATAGATTAAAGGATACCTCAATTTATTAAATATTTTGGTTTTTAATTAGATTTATTCAATAATAGCTAAAAGTTCAAACCAGTTGATGAAAGATTAGTAATTCTTAATATTTAATAATATTTTAGGGCTCAGGGAAAAACAAGATAAAATGTTTACTAAAATATTAAAACTATTTATATTCATATAAAACCTTAATTACAAGATAAAACTTAATTTGGGTTTCTAAATGTCCTTATCAATGGATCATAGACTCTTATATTCTTATATAATTATACTTCAAGATAAATTTATTTATAAATTGAACAAGTTTAAAACACATATCAATTCATTTTTACAATTAAATATGTGATAGTACATATAATATTTAAGATTTATTGCTTCATTAGCCAAACCTCATTAAATTTATTTAGAAGAAAATTTTATGATCTTGGTCAGATGAAAATAATTTGTTTCGAAAAAAGTACTAATAAAACAATGAGAAGGAAAAATTAAATGCATTATCACATATTTTATTGCTTAGAAAAATTGATTTGTGTATTAAATTAGTTCATTTTTTATATAGTTTATATCTTTAAAAAAATGATATAAGAATATAAGAGCCCATTATTCATTGAAAAGGAAATTTAGAACCCATATTTATAGTTATATCAATTGATTAGAAGGTTTACATAAATTTTAATATTTTTTTAATTTGAGGAAAAATTTTAACTTGCCTCGTCTTGGGGCATTGGTTTTATTTTAGTAGGTGGCATACTTAACAAAAATTATTAAGATCAAAAATAGATTTAATAATTTTAAGGACTATAAGTTGATATGAAAAATGATCTATTCAAAAATCTTACACCTGAGAAAAAAGCTAAATAAAATCTTAAAAATAATCAAAGCCAAAATATTTAGTAAAAAAGTAGTGAAATCGACCATAAGTTATAATTTTTTTAGAAATAAAAATACAATATCATTTTATAATTTAAAAACTATCAAATTATTACTATAAACATTGTTTAATTTACAAACTTTGGGTTTAATGCACTTCCTGCTAAAAGAAACGTATTAAAAATGAATGTTTCAAAATAAATAATTAACTAATCAGTTAATTTTATAAAATTTTGTTAATATTTTTGAAATTTAGTAATTTATTGATTAACTTAAAAATAATTTAGAATTAGATTATTTTTCTCAATCTTAAATGTAGAGTAATTCTATATATGCTAATTTAAAAGAAATCGTTCCGTATAATACATTTATATTTTTTGGAACTAATATATTTGTTTTGCTTGATTTTTACATATAAACAAATCAGTTCAGAATAGCATGAATTAATCCAGAACTCGGTTTGATATAAAATAAAATATTCAGAGTAAATTTTAATTATAATTCTTAAATAATATAAAGTATGATGAAATAGTAATAAGAGATGATTTTTAAAATCCTCGATATGACTAAGATTCGTATTTAAATGAATTTGATTATGCATAAGAAAATTCATTAGCAGTTGTCAGAGACTCTATATAATCCTTGGAGGATTAATTTAATCGGAGATGATCAAACTTTATCATAATTACAACAGGTATGAAACATCAAAAACATTAAAGCTCTAAAATCTGATTCAATTTATTTCATAAAAATTAATTTCATAAATTTAGCTTTTTATCAATGATCATAAATATTTGCTAATGTAAAGATGGATTTAAACTAGAATTTTAACATATTATTGTAAATTCTTTTCTTGCATTTTATTAATTGATAATCTAAAACGCTTCCAACAACATTTTTATGAAGTTATTCCACTAACTAATTATTAAAATTTATTGCTTTATTTAATTTTTTTTTTTTATTCATTTTTTTGTATCATAGTGATTAGCTGTTTTTGATTTTTTATTTTTTGCTATAAAGTATGAATAAAATCTATATATAGAATATCATAATTCAAATTATTCAATATTAATTGAAAAATATAAAGCTACAAAAATTGTTAAAATTTTACTTTTTATCTACCTTGGGAGTTATTTCTTTAAAGATTAATAAGTTTTAATAAATAATAAATTTTAGCATTATATTTTTACAATTTATAATAAAAATATTGTAATTCAAATATTTGATTAAATAAGTATAATTTTTTTTCTTAATAAAATTTAACTTTAACTTCAAATATTTGAGTTAAAAGATAAATATTGAAATATTATTGAGATTTATTTTTAATTTACACTTAATTATAAATATTGAAAATTAAAAATTATGTTAATTATTGTAGTTAAACATTTGAATTTAGGATATTATATTAGTTACAGTTAACTTTATCAAAATCTAATCAATTTGGTACTTGATTGATAGATAAATTGGAGATTTGTTGGCATTTAAAATGGCAGTATTAAATTGTGTCAGTAAGATCGATAGAATGTAATTTTTGCATAAATCAACCTAAAATTACAGGAAAATTTAGTTTGATCCAAGGATTCGATATAATAGTACCGTCAATTATAAAGTCCAGCTAATAATTTATTCATTATTTAACAAGTGCCATTTTTACTCTATCATTTAATAAATTTATTAAGGTGATTATATTTAATTTTTTATTTAATTTCCCTGATACGATTGAATTTGTACAATATTAATTTTATAATGTAAAATTGATAATTAATATTTAGATTAAATATTTAAACTAAGTTCATTATTAATTTTAATTTAAAATTTTACTTTTCAATGTAATTTAATTCAAATTATGAATAAATATTTTAATTATTAAAAGTACAAATGTTTTAAATTAAACAGCTTTAATAACTTTTTAAAGGTAGACAAATCCATTTTATCCTAATAGTAAGTTATTTAAATAAAATAAAAATTCTATAAATATTTATTTGATTTATAAAGCACTGCTTTGGTCTTTTGAAGGACACTAGATTTTTGGTATTATAATAAATTGATGAATCAAACTTTTTGAGATAAGTATAATAAATTCAATTTATAGCCAATGTTATTAAAACTTTTAAATATTGTAGTTATAGTGGTTCTAAAATAAATATAGGATATGCTGATGATTTTTAATTATTAATCCATTTAAGTATTTTTATTTCTTTAAAGATATCAACTTATTAATTAAATTTTCAAGTAAAATCGCTGACAATTTTATTGCGAACAATTATTTGAATAAAACCCCAAAACCTCTGAAGTTGTTTAATTGAGTTTTTGATTGATTAGATTATACTATTAGTGCATACTTTATAAGTTTTTTAATAGGGTTTATGTGGGGGTTTAATGTTTAATTATGTATGAAGAAATAAATTTGAATTTGAAAAATTAAATTAAATTAAAAAAAAATAAATTTAGTGGAAGTTAACTGTATGGAAACCTAGACAATTAGTGTCTGATTTAATATGGAATTTTAAATTAACTGAACTTTGCTATTGGCAGTACTCTTTTTGTCGCATCCTTTAGCGAGATAAATTGAGTTTAATTTTGGAAACCAAATCAACTAAACAAGTCACTCAAAATTAAAATCGAAATATCTTGCTCTAAAATCTTTAATATTTTAATGGTTATTAAGCATAAATATGATATAATATATAAAATTTATAATCCCAGCTTGAATATATCAATTTTATCAGAATATATTGCAAAAGTTTATCGAAATTTGCGATTAAAAAAAAAAACATAATTATTAATTTTTAAATTAATTTTTCAGATAATTAATTGAGTTGCAAGATATCATGTAAAATTTATTAAAAGAACTCAGAATAATTATATTCAATATAATTAATGGTAAATTTTATTTTACATGGAACTTTGATTTCAATTAATTACCTAAGATTTGTATTCAAATATAAAATAATTAAAATAATATTTTTTGTAAAATCACAAATATCGTAATAATTTTGCAAAATATTATGATAAAATTTATATATTCAAGCTGGCAGTATAAATGTTTTTATTATATCAAAGTTAGATCTTAAAAAATACCATTTACCTAATAATAGAGATTTATGAAAGGATGATATACTGATAAAAACTCAGAAGTTAAAATATTTCCCCCTTCATATTATTAATCACAGTTAAATATTATTTAATTAAAAATATAATAAGATTATAAAAAAGGTTTAAGGAAGTAATTGATAATATTGTAAAAAGGAATCACAATATTTAATTTAAATTTATTAATGATAGACTAGTTATTACTAAATAAAGTTGATTTTGTTTAATTAATAATTTTAGCAAATAATATTTATAAAAATTTAATAATTCAGAATTAATTAAACTAGGATTCAAAAATAATCAATAAATTTCTATAAATTGATAATTTTAAAATATCACCTTTTAATTAAAAAAATTTAAGAATTAAATTAAAACCTATAATATCAATGAATTAAAAAATGTAAAATTTTATTTACCATTGAATTACTTTGTATTTCTTAATTTATTATATATTAATAACGATTTTACTAAATGCGATCTAATAATCTGAATTTATCTTAACAATGGGAATCTACTGCATCTGGTATTTTTATATTTTATGCAAATAAAAGTCTCTTATCTTTATTGAATAGATGTAAATCATGTTCATAAACCTGTGACTTTCATGAAAAAATTTAAAACAATTGATATGTACGGGCAGCCCTTTAGATTAACTTTTAAAGGTCAAAAGTAATGACATATTTTTTCTAATTTCTTTATACAATATTTGATTAATATTTCAATCAGGACCTTCAAAACAAAAATTTAATTAAATTTATAAGATTAAATCGGAGCATTTGTGACAGCAATCATTTTAATGTCTGTAATTAGTTTCCTTGCTTATAAACTTAACATATTATTTGGTAATTTTTTAAGTTATGACATAATTTTTAATTTATTAGGTCGAAGTGATAATAAAACTTCAAGATTTGTAATAAATGAAGCCTCTATTGATAACCCAGAAATGATAGATGTTTAGTAAGATAAAATTTGATATATACTATTGTAGTAAACTTGGATTTGATATTGCTTTTGGAGGGTATGAAGATATAGATCCAAAATACGGAGCTGTTAAAGTTGTTAAAACTACAAAAATTAGATAATACAATGAAGTCTCTGGGTAGTTTGGTAAGTTTTATGCCTAAAATTTTACTCTTTATTAGATCAAATTTTTACAACGCAAGACGTTGAACTAGTAAAGTGTAAATACTCAGATTTCAACTATCCTCGAAAAAATGAATCAGCTTACCAAGATGTTTCGATTTTGTTGTGTATTAAAGATAAATCTTTCTTGAGAATTGGTGGGGCATGGACTACTAACAGATTAGAGTATCTCGATATTATATAAGTATAATAAAAATATTTGCTTGCAGCCATGTCAAAATACAACTATAGTTTAAATGTTTAAGTAAAAGAGTTATATTAATGTTTATTTTACTTCAAAGAAATGTGCTTCAAAAAAACAATAAGATCAAATAATATTATTCTTTAAAGATGAGTTCTTCAGCATGGTTTAAAATAAAATAATAAAATTTTATTTGGTAGACTTCCAGTTAAGATTCGTGAATCAGTATTTTGATTTTGCAGACATGAAAAATCCAGTTAAGAGCTTTATTGAAGACCGTTACTTTATTCCCGTTATTCCAGATTAACAAAAAGGCATGGATATATTCATAAAGAAAGCCCAAGGCAAACTTTACGATAATTTTATTCCATTTGTTCCACAATATTTGTTAGAGAGACTTAAAATTGTTTCATTATAAAGGTAAGGTAGGGAAATGTAAAATAATCTTAGTCTAAAAAAAGAGGACTCTTAAAATACAATATAAATAAAAGGTATTTTTTAATAAAAATGCAAATTTCATAAGAACTGAAGTTTGCTTTAGTTGATAATTTCAGAATGTATACAGCTAGATTAGACTATTATGGCAAATGTTTAGCTAAATTTACTTTAAGGATGGATCTCGAGTCTGACCTTTATACCAGATAAGTTTACACAATTTCAGACATGCTCTCTGATTTAGGAGGTATATATAGTTCATTATTTGCACTTGGAGCAATTCTCACTTTTTATTATTATAGTTAATTCTAGTTGGAGTTCTTAGTGAGAATCAGTTCTATTATAAGTTAATTAAAGAAGTATATCAAGCAAGGCCTTCAAAAACAACAAATATTTCTTAAGATACTAAAAATCAAGTTTAAGGGAATCTAAATAATCCTTCTTAATCACGATCTAAGAATACAAGAACAACATTTGCTAAAAAATTAAGAAACACATCTCTTAAGTCAGTTGCTGAAGATAGTTAGGGAGATAATGATAACTTTTTTTAAAGCATATAACTAAACAGAAATATTGAAAAATGCTATAAAAAAGTGGTCTCTATAAACCCTAATCAAAGCATAATAAACGATTCCAAAGCTCAAACAAAAAAGAATATATTCTTTCCACAGAGATAAGATGAATTAATATACTATATTTAGCATATTTTTATTTGAAACCATGGTAGATAATACTTTAGATTAAACTGAAAATAGGTTAATGGAGTCTCCTATCAAGCTTTTTCTAGATAAAAACAATTAATCTTTATTAGGCAGTTAAAATAAACAAAGCAGCTCATTGATTGAAAATTTATTCTAGGAAATAAATAACCGTATTAATTTCAAGTTTAGTTTCAAAGAAATTCTTAGGACATCATTTACATACATCAGTAAGAAAACACTAGATGAAAAAAGAAATGAAGATAAGTATCGAAAAATATTCTTATTTAAAAAAGGTGTTAAGAAAATTAACAACGAGTTTGATGCCATAAGTTTGATGAAACTTATGAAATAAGTAAAACTTCTAACCTCTATCATTTTGAATCCAACATAAAAAATTCTATTAGGGTTTTCTAAGAAAAATGTATTAGATTCTGAAAACAGCTAAAATGAATCAGAAGAAGATGATGTAAAAATAGTAAAAAGGCTTAAGTCTGAAAACAATTTTATAAAACTAATGGCACTCATTAAGGTTAAAAAGAATCTGTCAGAGTACTTTCACTCGGAAATATATTTTTTTATTTGGATAGGAAGTTTAAAGCTGTTGATGAAAGATTATCGTAGGAATACGATTGTTTAAAATTTTCCCGGCGGAAAAAGAATAGAAAATTTGATAAATTTTTAAATTAATCCATCTTTTAGCTTCTCGCTAAAAAATTATTTTATTGATGCCATTATTGGCTAATGAGGTAAGCCTAAAATATATTAATATTTTAAATTAAATGTACCCTAAGATTATAATATAAGAAAAAATATATTTAATAACAAAATGCTGAGAATAAGATTAATTTTTTATCACTTACATTCTTTAATTTAAATAAGGTAGCTAATGTGCCCTAATGGCTTTAAGCCATTTCAGTATTTTCTAAATTTTACTGATTTACTATAAATTATGATTATTAAAATTAATTATAATAAAATCAAGGATTCTCGTATTTCCAAAAAGAGTATTGTTAATTCTAAATGGATTTATAAGTTTTTATATAGTATAATACAAGATTCATGAATTTGTCTTATAAGATTTTACTATCCACAAATTTCTTTTTTTTAAGATACTTAGAACAAAGTTCTATTACACTAT
>ARYC01012378.1:0-10706 GCA_000711775.1 Oxytricha trifallax | reverse complement strand
TTGACATTGCCTTACCACAATTCTACTTTAGCTCACCATAATTTGACATTGCCTTACCACAATTTTACTTTGGCTCACCATAATTTGACATTGCCTTACCACAATTTTACTTTTGCTTTTCATAATTCGACTTTTGGCTACCAGAACAAAATCTACAAACCCTAAACAAAACCCCAGGTCCCGTAATTTTATAGTAAAGCCTTTAATACGTCATATAAAGATATGAAATTATATAATATTTCCATATTTTGATAATATAAGTTATATTTTATTTAATAATAGAATATGTTTACTTTATTAAGAAAATTATATAATATCAATTAGTAAAAAAACCTTTAATGTTAAGGAAAAACTAATTTGATTTATTTATTAATCATTGTAGATTCATTTTCGCAATCTCTTCTTGAATCTCCTTCATTGTCTATTCTTCATATTCGTTGCTGTCTTAGTCAATGTTGGTCTAGTTAACTTAATCATCAACTATATTTGTGTCACTTAAAGCTTATTCCAAGACACTAGTTGTAAGAGACATTTCTTCTGATTCTTGCTATTCCTGATCTTTTTCTTCTTCATCTTCATTGATTTCGTTTACTAACTCGTTCAGAAGACTTAATGCAATTGATGTTTCACTGTTTTATTAAGATTAATCAGGTTGTTAGTATTCTTCATCTGACTCAGGCATCTCTGCAATAGTATCTAAGCAACTTGCATTCTTTGGCTTTCTTTTTGAAATGTTCTTCTAGTGTTATGATGTATTGACGTTTCGTTCTTTGAGTTAAGTTTATTCTTTAATAGACTCTATTTATGTTGTTAATTTATCTCTTATTATTTAATCAGTTATCTAAAATGATTAGAATAGCTTTACTGCTGAGAAAATGAAGTTCTCTGGAACTATTAATAAATTTGCCAAAAATTGCACTTCATTTCTAGACCCTATATCAATCTATGTTGAACCTTTGAGTGTTGAGTATACCATAATGTTTCTTGCAGTGATAGTGACAAGCATTTATTTAACAGCTATGTTAATCCACTCTGGTGAATGATCTGGAAATTTGCTTTTTATTCTTTGGATAAAGCTTTGATACCCTTCTCTTTTGATTCTTGATAAAACGAATGAAAGGTGATTGGACTACATATAATACATGAGTTGCTCCTGAGAATCTTTAGATATATATTTTTCCTTTATTTGTATTGTTCTCATAACATTTTTGTTAGTTTCTTCGTAGTCATATAATAATCCTTCAGGATTTCTCTTGTCCATTAACTCTTTCTTAAATTTGAACACATGTGCAAAATGTTGGTTTTTGAAATATTGATTCTCATATGAAAAAATTAGGTTCAATAATAATTTCTTCTTGAAATAACATTCTTCAAATATTTGCTACTAATTATCATGTTACTCCTTAAATATTGTTTGCCATTCCTAAAAGTCTTATAACATTTCTTCAACTTATAAATTTTTTTGTAGTGATTCCATATTTTAAAATATAACTAATATTATAATGATTAAGAGTTATTTTTATATGTGTAAAAAATATAAGAAATTAAATATTTAAATCATAAGTATCATTTCAAAGTTCTCATGATTTCTGATAAACAATTAAGTGGGCATACTGTCCTTGTTGTGTCATTCGTCTTTGTAAGTCTTTTATGTCTGATATGTTTGTGTTAATAATTTTGTGGTCAAGTCCATCGAAGAACCACCATCTTGCCATTATTGTACCATCATTGTGTTATCCATTGAGAGTATAAGATACATAATGTTCACTTGATGGTTTGTAGCAAAGAATTCCTATTATATTATAATGTTCATTGTTCATGTCGAATTGCCCTGCTATTTCATCATTCATTAAGGCGTCTTTATCTCCTAAGAGTATTGAAAAGTATTTTGGCATGTTTAAAATGTTCTTACTTACTTACACACAATTTGATGTTTGACATGGGTCACATCCAACAAGAGTATCTTGCATGTCTTATAATAGTTTGCCTTCAATGGTGATATCTTAATACACTTAAAAGTTTAATGTGTAAATAGGTTCATTCATTACATCTGTAGACACTCTGTGTCCACACTAGTTGCATTTACTTTCTGTTGTGTATACTAAGTCAAATAGATCACTTCCTTATAAGTTCTTTTCCATGTGATCAATACCTGCTTCGTCATCTCCCATGTTATATCTAAGAGGTTGTATTGCTTATTGTTATCGTTCATCTACTTGTGCGTTTGCATATACTTCTGTTTTATCAATATTTTAAAGTAGTTAGCATGAGTAGTTAAGTTATAGTGCTTCCATGTTGTTTGCTTGCTAAACTTCTTGATCCTTTGTAAACATTGTAAAGTAATAGATTGTTGTGAAACTATCTTGAAGGCATGAATTTTAGAACCAGTGTATCCAAGGGTATTCTTAATTGTTTTGCTAAATGACATTGGGTATGATTTATTACTATTATGATGACATGTTTGAAAAAACTGAAATTTAGCTGTCTTCAGAATCACTACTTTAATCTTATTTATTCTTGTTTAGGTTGTAGATATCTTCAAATGCTAATTGAGCAGCTGATGTTGTATGTTACTAAATTATTTATTGTATATTGTCACTTTAGACACCCCTTTCTTGAAGAATTTTGTTGACTAATGTGTCTGGATATCTTGATAGTACGGACTATAAGAATTATATAAGATCTTTTACGTCTTCTTCGTTAATCATTAGAGCTTGTTGCTTCTACTATTTTATCTTATTGTGGTATATAGCTGATATAAACTGGTTTTATCTTATACATTTTTAGTTGAAGTTTACTATGTGTAAATCTTCCATTTTTCTGACTCTACTTATTGCTGTGTAAAAATGTCCTTCTTAATAGAGTGTATGACAGTCTACAATAACTTTATCTAATGTCTAACCTTATATTTTATGAACTGTTGCTGCATAGCATGGTATGAGTGCAAATTACTTTCTTTATACAATTAATCCTGATATATTGTAAATCTCTGTAGATTTGTTTATGAAATGTTCCTAGTTGTTCTTTAGTAGTTTGATTCTCAGATAGTTTTTAGTAGGAGGTATGTCTATAATTTCTACTATTTATCCATTAGTAAGACTATTTGAGATATCAATGTTCTATGTTATCATAGCTTTCATGCCTTTGCATAGTTCAACTTTATCTTTGAGCTTTGGTTGTTATCTATTAATATTAAGATAGAAAAGTGCATCTTGATCTCTGTCAAGTTCTTTTATAAAGTTCCCTTTCTAAGTTGTATCTATAGAGTATATCTACTCTTTTTATTCTTCTCTAAAAATGTTTTATATTATTTATTTGTTATAATCGTTCTTCTCTTTGTTTGTTCCTGTTATTATTAAATTCTTTCCTTCTTTAATATTGCATATATTTTCTTGGTGGCCTAATGAACATTATCTTTTGGTTATAAATTCGTTAACCTGTTAATCTATTATACTGAATCTTATTTTTTCTAAAACACTCTGGAAAGTATGTTCTTCTCCCTATCTGAAATTCTATTCTAATATAAACCATTTGAAGTGTTTAAACAATTCGTTTTGAATAATGTTGCTATCATTAGATTAACTTGAAGTACTTGCAGATACTGGTGGTAGTTAACTGAAATCTCCTACTAATATTATGTGTTTACCACCAAAAGCTTTGCTCCTTTCTGAAATATTATTTGTTGACTATTTAAGCACTGAATCTACTTAAGTTAGTAACCATTCTGACATCATTGAAACTTCGTCTATAATTATACCATCTATATTAGTGATTTAAGTTTGATACTCTGAGTTAGGCGGCACATTGGTTGCTTTATTGTTCTAATTTATTCTTAAAAGTGAATGGATTGTCTGTCCGTTAAGTTCTGATGCTACTGTTCCAGTTGTAGCTGTTACTTCTAAGTTCATATTGTAACAATACTCAATCATAGTTCTAATTAATTTAATAAGATAGCTTTTTCCTGTACCTGGAGAACCTGTGATGAATATACATATCTGCTGCCCTTTTTTTATTTAGTTATATATGTATAACAATACTTCTAATTGTTAAGCACTTAACCTAGTTTAAACATCTTCTATAGCTTCAATAATGTATTAAGGTCTTTTCAATGGATTAAAACCTATTTCATTCTCAATCATGTAATCTTTGCTATCTCTTATTATTAATTTTTGGAATTTATCATAATGATTTTTTACTATTGAAATAAGTTCTGCTTCTTCTTGTTGCTCTTCTTGAAGTACATCATCAATTGCTTCTATATGTTTCTAAACTTAATCATGAAGTTGGCTACCTATTTAATATTTTGATAGAACTCTTTGTAGAGCTTAGTACATTAGTTTCTTATCTACTGAGGTGTTTTTCCAGAAAGTAATTGATTCGCCAATACTTAACTCATCAATCAAACATTCTCTTAAAAAGCATTCTTCCATGAATGTTTTTGACTTGTTATCTTGTGAAAATACATTGTGTCTGTAGTGTGGTACTTTCATCATCAGCATATAATAGTAGTATGATTCTCCTGCTTGTGGATACCATTTTCTCATTTGAGTAATTATTTGAGTAGGCTTCTTCCAATAGTATAATTTATTCAGTTGTTAGTAATACCTTTCTTTTTCCTTCTAATAATCAACAGGCATTGCCTTGAAATCCTTTGAGTAACTATATTCACTCATAAATTGTTTAAATGTTATATGTTGCATCCATAAAGGTCTTTAATAATATCTATCTACTGGTCCTTTTTAATTTACGTCAGTACTATTATCATCTAAATCCTTTAATTGATCTTTGCTTTTCATAAGTCTTTATCTATTTTCTTCAAGTTGAACATCTACAAAATCTACATTTGGCTTTGTTTCACACAAAGAATAGCCGAGCAATTGCCAAGCTGCTTGAGGAGTTGATACCATTCTTGACTTTAGATACTGTACTAAACTGCTTTCCTCATTTGTAAGATTAGGATACTTTAACATTATGTCTAAGACTGGAAGTGTTTTTGCTATATATTTAACTAAATATTATGACATATCTGTATCTGTCATTCTTAATACTGTTGTACTTGCATTTGAAATCTGTAGTAGTTGTAAGTTATATGGTGAAATCCAGGAATCATCTTACCCATTTCTTGTGTAAAGCCATCTGTTGTTTATTATTTGATCTTATTCCTATTATTTAAATGGGTATCCGTACCTACATATATTTTCATTGTTTTTGAAACATCGTTGTTTAACACATGTGTGTGTTTATAAATTTTCAACTAATTTTCTTAGCTTAATATCTTTTGGTAATGTTGCTTGAATTAAAAACCCTTCGTCAAGGTGTTTAGCACTTTCTTCATCTAACCATATTAAAACATGTACATGCGGAGCTCCTTTATTAGTAAATTCAACTCTTTCAAAATGACCGATAGTTTTTCCAAAAATTCCTTGTTTTGTATCTGTTCCGTATATTGCTCTAAGTAAATGTCTAACCTTTACGTTAAAATGGCAAACTGTCTTTACTGGATCAAATCTACTGTGCTTGTGATCTTTTAATAACTATAGGAATTCATCAATTTCATTAAGCGTGAATGTAACAAACAAATGAGGGTGTGGTATGTTGAAATTTGTTTTGAAATGTTATATTAGTTCTTGTAATTCATACCATTTATTTTGATAGTATTTTGGAGTATCTACATGTTTCCTACTGAATTTCTTTCCAAAAAGTGAATAAATGTCTTTGTTTTCCTGCATGTTAATTATTTATCCTTTTGTTAATGGTTCATCATAATCAGATTTCTTCGTTACTTTGACTCCTCTGTTAAACGATATCATTTAAGTTTTCTTAACTTTGTCATACCACCAAAGAAGAAAATCTACATTAAGCCTATATTCTTTTCTGCATGATAGCAATTACATTTTTACGTATTATTTTTCTGTTCTAGTTTTTTTGAAAAAGTTATAATATCCACCAGATCCATTTGGAAATAATATTGGAAATATCATCTCTTCAATAAAATCATATTAGAAAGTTTATTTCTATCTAAATTACTCTTCTCTTGTTATGGTTTCTTCATTTGATTCTGAAAGTTTAAGTATTTTAGAAAGGTATTCTTCAATATCATTTTTGTTAATTACCTAAAAGGAATTAATAGCGTCCATATCTTTATCATCAATAATTTTGCTTAAAGTCACATCATCGTATTCCACGTCTACAGGAAAAATAAAGTATTCATTGTCTTTCTCTATTAAAAATCCCCTATCAACCTTTCCATATTTATGTTTTAAATTTGATCCTTACACCATTTCATCTATTTATTTGCCATAATATGGATACATTTGAATTTTGTCCTTGAATGATTATAATATTTTTGTAAGTTTTTAATTTACTTTGAGATTTTGTAAAAGTTCATAATTGCAAAAAAAGACTTTGAATAGAGGATTATTACGCTTGAGATATTCAAGAGCTTCTGTCATAGTAGATCTTTCGGATTTTGTTAAATGAGTCCACCATTAATCTAGCCTACTAAGTTCTCTGAAATATTTTCCTAAATCACCATTATATACAGTAAAATTTGAGTCTCCTAATAAGTGATAGTAAGCTTGGCCTCTCTTATTTTCTATATATGAATGTATATTACCGAGCATAAGACAATATAATTATTATCTAGACTTAATCTTTTTCAGTTCTTGAGGTAATGCATGATTTCTTACTTTGTCTGAGTAATCAAATGGGTGTTTTTTACATAAATAACAAACTTCAAACTAGTCTTTGTTTTTAAAATGTTAAATTATATTTTCAGCATATTCCGGAAACAATCTTTAAGCAATTGTAGGATTCCCTAATTCATTGATGTTCATATATGACTTCTATTTATACAAACCTTGTAATTTTAATAACATTCCACACATCGCACATATATGTGGATCTCTTTATTGGTTCATCCTCTTTGTCATTTTTTGCTTCAGTTTATTAGATTCACAAATGGATTTGATATAGAAATCCTTGCTCGGCATGCCTACATTTTCTACATGTAATCTAAAGCTTGCAATTTATTCAGCTGTAATACATATTTAACTATGTAGGATAACTAATTTTTCGAATTCATTTTCTATTAACTGATTTGATATTTATTCCTAGACGCATTTTTATTGTAACTTTCAAGAATCCTCCAAATGTCTTATCTAATTTAAAGTAGCCATTAAATAAAATTTAATTTCATCCTATGTGTATTACCCTGACTATTTTCTTCTTAAATTATACCATTTAGTATATCTGTAAGCAGTCTCTACTTGACATCTTATATAAAAGTTTGAAACTGCAGTCTTGTTCACTTTAATTGACTTTGAAATCCTTGTAGCAAATTTTTCTTACGATTCTTTCTTGGCACATTTTATTATATGAGAAATTTCGTCTCTTTGTCTAAATTCATTTAATTGTTCGATTTGTGTCTAATCTATAAATTTAAATCTGCTATTCTTTTGGATTAATCGCTGTATGTCTGATTTAGTTAGCATTTGTGTCTTCTTTTTTTATGACTTTTCATATACACGCTCTAAGATAGTCTTGTACTCCTCATGCTATTATATTGTATTCAAAAAAGTTCCTATCTGTTCATCTAAGTGTGGATTCCTGTCATATGTCAATTCAAATGAAAGCATTGTTTCTGAGTTTTGAGTTCCTATTTCTTGTATTGCTTCAATGATATTTCTTCCTGTATTGATTGGTTATGTTGTTGTATCTATTTGCATTGGTTGCTCGTCTTGCTGTTCGTCAGTGTTTGGTTGTTGGTTGTTCATATTTTTTGTTTTAAAATTTTTAATATTATAATTATTATTAAAATATTACAATATTTATAATTTTTTTTTACCATTCATTTAAATATTTAATTTAATGGAAAAATTAATTTTTCAATTTTTAAAGTAGGTTATAATAAATTATAAAAAAAACTTTGACCATTAATAATTTTGATCTTCAAAATTGTAATTATTTATTATAAAATTATTTTATGTGATTCTATTTGAATATTCTAAAAAATTAAATTCATATAAAACTTTAAATATTTTTTTAATGTTTTTATATTTACAACTTACATTTAGTAAATATTCATTATTTAGTGTCTTTAAAGCTTTATGATTCCTATAAAATGAAAAAAATAAATATATAAATTAGAGTTAAAATTGGAGCACTTGAATAGTAGGCATAATATGTATATTAAAAAAAGAAATATTTGATTTAAGATTATTATAAAATACTATACTCATTAATTAATACTGCCATCTAATCGTTGGATTAAAAATTTGGGCAGCATTTACCCTCCTGTAAACTCATTAGCCATAGTACTAAGTATTATGTTTCCAGAAAGCACGGCGCGGACGTTGAGTTTTCGCTTTCCAGCCTTCATTTTCCCCGAGTCTTTTTTAACCCATTTCTGAGTAATTGGAGTAACCCATTTCTGAGTCATAGGGGGTAACCCATTTCTGAGTCATAGGTGTAACCCATTTCTGGATCATTGTTTGCTCGGGAAATCCGGCGAGGCAACACACACACACAAGGTAACAAAGGAAACCCATTTCTGGGTAAAGTTCAACCCATTTCTGGGTAAAGTTCAACCCATTTCTGGGTAAAGTTCAACCCATTTCTGGGTAAAGTTCAACCCATTTCTGGGTAAAGTTTATATGTTTAGTAGTTTATGGAGGAGGTATCAAAAATTTCCTAAAAAAAAATATTAATAAAAAAATAAAATCTTACCCTTTCTTATTTAGTCTTTAGTTGTTCCGATCTGTCTCTGTCCTGTCTCGTCCTCCTCCAATTTTTTGATTTTATTGAAAATATTATAAAAAATGAACTCTTAAATACACATTTTTTACCATTAAAAAAATTGAATATTTAAAATATTGGAAATTTATTAAAATTATATAAATATTTAAATGTAACATTCGCAATATTAAATACTTACGCTAAAATGTGCGACTGTTCATTATTAATATTTATGCTTCGCATTATTAAATATATATACTGAAAAATGCGACTGTTAAATCGCACTATTGCCATTTCGCATTAAAAAATCATGATAGTAAAAAGTGCAACTGTTCATTATTAATATTTATAATTCGCATTATAAAATCTTTATATTGAGAAACGCGACTGTACATTATTATGATTTATTGTTCGCACTAATAAAGAATTATATTAAAAAGTGCGACTGTACATTATTATGATTTATGATTCGCATTCAATATATATTTTACAAAAAATTGCGACTGGTCATTATTATTATTTATCCTTCGCATTCATAAATACTTATGGTAAAAAGTGCGACTGATCAATATATTTATGTTCAATGCATAATAAAACCCCATTACTTAATATCAATATATATAGTATACTAATTATTCCATAAAAAATAAAATATTAAAATAAATATATATATATTTTTATATTTATTACAAAGTATATTGATTAATATATTTAATAATAATTATAAATTAAATTTTATTACAAATTAAATATTTCATTTTTTATTTTTATTTTTTTGTATTTATTTCTTTTTATTTTATTTCTTGTAAATTTAAAATTGTTTATAGTTTTCTTCAATCTCTCCCAATAACTACTTGTAGTGTTCAGGATCATTCTCTTGTAACTCTTGATTCATATCTATGGAAAATTTATCAGCAGCTTCCTTGTCTATAGGATTAATTCTGCCATCTTAATTAAATGTATTTTGCTTGTGACCAAATATTGAAAGTCCATATTTCTTCCCAATTTCATGATTCTCTAAACAATAATGTTGTTTTCTTCTGTCGTTTCTGATGCATCTGGTGC
This sequence comes from Oxytricha trifallax, assembly GCA_000711775.1. Lineage (NCBI taxonomy): Eukaryota > Ciliophora > Spirotrichea > Sporadotrichida > Oxytrichidae > Oxytricha > Oxytricha trifallax. The sequence continues at coordinate 905 of ARYC01012378.1, read as the reverse complement.
AAAGTAGGCAAGTCCAATATAATCTTTTGACCATTAAGATTTTTATTTTTATTAATTTAAATTATTTATTATATAATTTTGATTACTTATATACACATTTTTAATATTCAAAAATTTAAATATTTAAAATATTGGTTATTATATTAAATTAAATATTTGAATGTAACAGTCGAATTAATATAGAATTATATTAAAAAGTGCGACTAATGATTATTATTATTTATGGTTCGCATTAAAAAAATATAGAGTTTCAATAGTGCGACTGCTCATTATTATGATATATTGTTCGCATTAATAAAGAATTATATTAAAAAGTGCGACTGTTTATTATTATTATTAATTGATACCGTTATTAAAAAAGTTTACTAATAAGTGCGACTGTTCATTAATATTTTTTACGTATTGCATTAATAAAGAATTATATTAAAAAGTGCAACTAATCATTATTATTATTTATGGTTCGCATTCATAATATATTTTACTAAAAAGTGCGACTACTCAATATTATTATTTATGGTTCGCATTCATAATATATTTTACTAAAAATTGCGACAGCTCATTATTATGATTTATTGTTCGCATTAATAAAGAATTATATTAAAAAGTGCGACTAATCATTATTATTATTTATGGTTCGCATTCATGTATATTATTTTACATAAAGAATTGCGAGCCTGTTCATTATTATGATATATTGTTCGCATTAATAAAGAATTATATTAAAAAGTGCGACTGTTTATTATTATTATTAATAGATCGCGTTATTAAAAAAGTTTACTAATAAGTGCGACTGTTCATTTATATTTTTACCTATCGCATTAATAAAGAATTATATTAAAAAGTGCGACTGTAAATTATTATTATTTATGGTTCGCATTCATAATATATTTTACTAAAAATTGCGA
>ARYC01012377.1:0-10864 GCA_000711775.1 Oxytricha trifallax | reverse complement strand
TTCTTCTCCTCTTCTTATGGCTTGCTTGGGCCCATATTTCTTCTCTTAGTGCCAGCTCCTGCATCTATGTTCATTTCATCTGGTTTTTAGACATTTTTATAAAGCCTCTTGCTCACCTCATAAATTGTCTGCGACTTTCTTTCTCTGTGAACCTTATTCTTTCATAAGATATATACCAGTGCCAGATTTTCCTACAAAGTTATATGTCAAAGCTTACTTGAAAGATAAGGATGCTTCTTAAGTTCTCTTGCCAAGCTGAGCTTATTAGAATGCCTTGCTTTTTCTAGACTTCAGGAAAGATAGAATATCGTTTCTTATGTGCTTCTTCAATTATTTCTCTGAGATACTCCTCTTTTATTGTACCAAGAACACCAAAGAAAAAGTTCCTCTCTGGTAGTTTATTAGAGAGTTGTTTCTTGGTAGGAAGGTAAACTATCACTTCCTCATAAAGATTAGTGACTGAAATCTCAGGGTAGTTGGGAATTTCGAATAGTTTAATGTCTTTATTTTTAAAAGCTTTCTTCTCCTCACAAAGTATTGCTTTCAAGAATGAAATTTTTGTACCTTTCCATCGTTGGAAGGAATAAACCAACTGTATAATATGTTAATAGTCATCAAGTTACCTTACCATGTAAAGTTAGGTATCGATAGAGATCTTCCTTGCTTCTAAATCTTGATATCATTTCTTAAGCCTCGACTCTTTTCATTTGATCATTGAGTGATTCCATCTTTTTTCCTCTTCCTATTAATGAATTTCAAATTATAACTTATAGACTTCTGGATCCTATTGTTTCAAATCTTACTATTAAATATGGGCATCTTATAGGAGGTCAACCCTGCAAGATACGTGGATAAAGTTTGCAGAAGCTGTAACAAACTTCAGTGATTGAGCTCCATTTTTATCAATTTAGTTCCATTAAATTAGTACTAAATTTGTTTAAATTTAATTAGTACTGGTACTAAATTTGTTTAATTTTAATTGGTACTAATTTAATTGTACCAAAACTTAATTATTACCTAGTTTTAAGCTAATGAAGTTTTAATGGAAAAGTTCCAAAATGGTTCAAAACTTAATTGGTACCAGTACCAACCTGATTTTTTTCTCAGTTGGTACCAATTAAAAATATTAAGCATGAAATTAGAAAAGTTATAGTTATAAACTAAGTATATATTAAGTCTTAGAGCTTAGATCAAATCATCATTAATGCTGTTGCAACTCCTATATAGTCCAGATGCTATAGAGGTTTTAAGAGCTTTATAATAGAAATTTGAATTTAAATATGGCGGTCAACTTAAATCGTAGAGCGGCACTTTTAGGAGCAGGTCAATCAATGCTCAACTTTGGCTCCTCCAAGAAACCAGAAGTAATTTATATTGAAAAGGAGTTAGAGCTAAGAGCTCTAGAGTTTGAAACTGAGGTATTTAAAATTTAAGTTTAAAACAAGAAGTAGAGTGCTGAGATGGGTGTTTAAACATAAGTTGAATTGGTTGAAGAAGATAAGGATCAGCAACCAATAGAAAAAATTAAAACATTTTAATGTGAAGACTGCTAAAACTTCTTCTCAACTGAGTCTAGCTTGAAGAGGCACATTAAAGAGGTACACTCTGGCAAGGCCAAGATCTATTTTAAACATGACAAAGTGGATGGAAGTACCAATGCACAACATGCATGAAGTCTTACACTCACTCAGCAAAGGTTAAGAAGCATATGCAAAAACATCATCTTAGCGAATTCTTGATTTAAGATTAGGAGACTTAATAACTTGTACCTGCTAAAAGAAAATCAAAAATTTTTGAGTCTTAAAGAGACCTACAGGAGAAGCTCAAGAGACAGTGTCGCTTTGAATCAATGAACTAGCCTGCAGATCATACTGTTTTAGCATGCTTCCAAGCGAAAGCAATGAGTATTCCTGCATTAAATGCAATTTAACTAGTAGCTGCATTTAAAATTACTTGCACATAAGTGTGCCTAACAAGGCAAAGCTTATAGTAGTTGATGAGTATGCATACAAGGTATACCTTTTCAGCTATCTCATAAAAAATGAGCAGTATTAAAATGAGTTTGCTAACGAATATATGATTCTTAGAGAGGCTTAAAGAAGAGATTGCAAGAACTTGCTTAAGTTAAATGGTGTTATATTAAGCTATGGTTTCATCGCACTAAGGCTCAAGAAATTTGAAATGACTTTAAGAGACTATCTATATCATAATAGATATCCTGATGGCTTAAATGATATTCTTACAGATATGATTAAGGGTGTCAAGGAGTTGCATGAACTTGGATATGTTCATAGAGATTTGAAGCCTGAAAATATAATGCTTAACCTCTGCCCTTTAGAAGTCGTTGTTATCGATTTCAATAGAGCCTTAAGATAAGAGATAGTGACTTTGACTAAAGTTCTTGGTACTACTGGATACTTCCCAATTAGAGAGAAATGGACTAATGGAACAGTTCAGTGGGATGTATGGGCAGTTGCTGCTATCATAATAGAGAGCGATATGGAAATTATGTCATACTTTAGAACAAAGCACGAGAAATAATCAATAAGTTTAGCAGCTAAACATATAAAATAAGAAGAAATCTGCGATAAAATTAAGAAGATAGTTGAGATGGTCATAGTTAAAGCTCCAGCGTATCCAAGATAATCATTAGATGACATTCTAGAACAACTAAAGACAGCGGGATTCAAGAGGTATCACAAAGACAAGTAGATAAAATTTGTTTGAGTTGAGCACAATAATAATCATTAAATATTCATTAAATTCATTTAAAACCTGCATTTTGTCACTAACCCCAATAAGACCCCAACTATACCCTACAAATCAAAGCACTTATAAACCTCACTAAGGGGTTTTGGGGTTTTGAATGTTTATCTCGTCTGGCTTTTAGAAATCTTTGAAGAGTCTCTTACTAAATTCATACTTTACTTGAGACTTTCTCTCTCATTTTATTTTGCTGCGCTCTTTCATAAAGTATATATCAGTACCAGGTTTTTCTATAAAGTTAGAAGACTAAGCTTACTTGAGATGAAAGGATGCTTTTGAATACACTAGGTATCAGTTATTTTAATACCTTGCTTCTCTTTTTCTTCAGGAGAGATGCTGTATCGTTTCTTGTGAGCTTCTTAAATAACTTCATTTAAGTACTCAAGTTTCAGAGTTGCAAGAACACCAAAGAAGAAGTTTCTCTCTGGCAACTTATTAGAGAGCTGTAGCTTTGACGAAAGGTAGAGAGCTACGTCCGGATCACTCATAGCATCGTCATAAAGGTTTGTCACTGATATAGCAAGGTAGTTAGGTATCTCTATCATCCTAATTTCATTAAACTTAAAAGCTTTTTTCTCTTCACTCAGTAAGGCTTTTAAGAATGAGATTTTAGTTCCTTCCTGGATTGGCAAGAACATTCCAACTATGGTTTATCTATTAATCTTACTTAAGAACTTACCTTGCTATACCAAATATCAATAAGGTCCTCTTTACTTCGAAATTTTCCTATTAAATCTTGAGATTAAATTCTCTTCATTGCATCATTCATAGACTCCATCTTGCTTCCTCTTTCTAGAAATGTTAATGAAATTTAAAATTATGGATATCTATTCTAAGTTTATTAAAATCTTACTACTAAATAGGGAGGACCTACTGGAGGTCAACCTTAAAAAAATATACGGAGAAGCATTGAAAAACTTGCTCCAAGTTTCACAGATTGATTTCCATTTATATCAATCTATCTCCATTAAATTGCTCCTAAAAATGTTTATTTATTTTAGGAGGTCCTTCAAATTAAGTTCAAACTTTATTAGGAGTTAAATTTTATGGTTAAAACTTAAGGTTAAAACTTAAATAGGAGCTTATTAAATTTAAAAATGTTTAACAACCTTACCTCCAAATTAAGTTCAAACTTGATTTGGAGGACCTCCTAGAGAAGCAAAACTTCATTAGGAGTAATTTAATTTACTTAAATGTATAAAATTCTCATTAAATATTTCAACTTACAGTCTTTTATGGTTAGCTCATATTCTTACCTCTCAGCAAAGAAACTACTAGAGTATCTTATACTCTCCTATTTTAGTTTATCAAGGTATATTTTATTATTATTATAATAATAAAATTTATCAGCCAACTAAAATGAGCGCTAACCTGTTAAGAAGAGCGGCATTACTTGGATCAAGCCAATAAAAGTTAACATTCCAGCAACCAAGAAAAGTAGAGACCAGAGAGGCTTGTACTTAGTGGGAGCCTACTTATGACAACTTTGACCAGTCTAGCTTTGATATTTAAATAAAAGTTAAGTAGGAGGTTATCAAAGAAGCTGTGTAAATTGAGGAGGAGGTTAAACAACCCGCCATAGAGCATTATTAAATACCAGCCAAAGTTGATTATTAATGCAAAGAATGCAATAAAGTTTTCCCTTACAAGTCAACTTATAAGAGACACTTGAGAGATATACACAACGATATGCCAAGGTTATATCTCAAGCATTAAAAGAAAAATGGGAAGTATGTCTGTGAGTTCTGTGAGAAGCCATATTCTCATACTAGAGACCTCAAAGTGCACTTAAAGAAAAAGCACAATCAAAGTTTTGTCTTTATTCATGAACCTACAGGGAATAGATTCCTCTAAAAGAGAAGATCAAGAAACTCAGTGAAGTCTCTTTGAGTTGAAGTCTAGAAGTAAGTTAAAATGAAGAAAGCAGTCAAGAACTTTCCAGTCTCTGATATCGGATTAAATCATGGTTAAAATAGAGGCAATGAAGATTTCCATATTAAAAATTATTGACTTAGATTCTTGCCGAGAAAGCTACCTCACTCTTGATGAAGAAATAGAGAAAAGAGTCATTACAGATGAATAATATGCTTACAAGATATATCCTTACAAATACTTCCTTGCTGATGACAAGTTCCAAATGGATTTTGCAAATGAGTATTATGCTCTTTATAAGGCAAAGTTAAATGAGTACAGGCATATCATCGCTTGATGCTATTTTACTTGGTAAAGATCATGTAGCCTTCAGGCTTCCTTTACTTGAAATGACTTACAGAGAATTCTTATCTGACAATAGATGTCAGAGATAAATTAGCTAGATAGTATAGCAGATAGTTGAAGGGATTGAAGAGCTTCACAAGCTAGGTTATGTTCATAGAGACTTAAAGCCAGAGAACATCATGATGAACTTTCAGCCTCTTAGAGTTTATATTATTGACTTCAACAGAGCTCAAAGAGTGCAAGCCTCTGCATAAGGAAATGTATACGCCACTCCTGGATATTTCCCAGAGAAAGTATTTGAGAAATGGAGACACTTAATGGGATATCTGGGCTTTCGCAGTAATAATAATAGAGAGCGACATGCCAAGAAACGATTACTTTAGCTGCAGGGGTGAGATAGTTTCTAGGCAAAGAATCAAACAATATCTCGATAAAAATAAAATAAATGGAGGTCTCAGAGAACTTGCATACTCTACTTAGAAAGATAAAATTCAGAGAACTGCCACATGATTCTAATCTTATGTTTGTGTGAAATATTTTAAAAACTCGCTTATTATACTCACTTAAATTACTAATATTTAAACATTAAAATCCTACATAAACCCTAATAAAACCCTAATAAAGTATGAACTATTAGTCTAATTTTATCAATGAAAATTCAATCAAACTACTGAAAAGGTTTTGGGGTTTTGATTTGATGTAAAAGAAGTCAGATTTCTCACACTTAGTTCATTTAAATGCGATAAAAAGGTTCATGTATAAGAATTGCTTTTCGCGAAATCTCAGCAAGAATTTTGCAAGCATCTCTATGAACTTGCAATGAAGAATACTTTACTATCTCCTATAATAATTGTGGCTTCTGCTTCATATTTTATCATTGAATAATGCTTTAAGAAGTTTAAGTTTAAGGAGCTTTAATTTTTCAGTATGAGAGGCCTCAAAGGCCCTACAGATGATGCCTATTTAGAGGAAAAGTTTGACATTAAAAATAGCAATAAGAGGTAGGGAGTTTTTTTGCTACCTGAACTTTAGGGAAGAGGCACTGACTTTCATTCATCTAGAGAAATAGAGGAAAATGGGGGATTGTATTTAATGATATGTGATATATTCTCAATAAGATCCACACAGTAAATTATTGGAAGAGTTGGAAGACTAGAAAATAAAGCTAATGGAGACATATTCTCTGGCTAGGTGGGTCTCAAGATACTGTAGAGTAAACCATCCAGCTCAGACAGGAATTGTTGTAAAATGAATCTCATGTTAGATTTTTAAAATTATAAACTATCTTGTGCTAGCAGAGCAAGCCTTAAAATTTAATAGCATAATTCATTTGCTTAAACAATTAATTCGAAGAGTAAGATGAGCATGAAATTTAAGATGAAAGAGAAATAAGCGCATTTGAAGATCCTGAAGATATAAATTAAACATCAACTAAAGACAATGTTGATATTACTCCAGCTATAACTCAGCCATTTACAAAGGAATGTCAATCAACATTACAAATGATTTGGATAAATCAGACTGCAATTAAGATGATCATGCAATTTCTAAAGTGGAGAAACCAATTCCAAAAGATTCAGGCGTTTCTTTTGGACTTTGAAAAGAATCACATCAAAGAGAACTGTAATTAGAAAAAGGTTTCATTTCCCAAAGAAAAAAAATCGCAAGTTCATACTTCAATTAAGAAATGAGTTGCTAAACAACCACCAAATTAAATCAGTTTGCCTTCTTAGTATTTAAAGCGATCAGAAGAATATGGCTAGTAAGCTAAGTAAGGTAGACTCATTAGCTGAAAACGCCAATGGTGCCACTACCAAAAAGGATGCTTAGTTAAAGCCAGCAGCAACCTCCTTTTCAAGAGAGTTACTAGATCAAGAAAACTGAATGAGGTCTGAACGAGTAGAGGTCAGATGAAGTATATTTGATTTTAAACCTCATGATTCTTAAACTTAAGACAATTTAATTTACGAATATTTTACTTAAATTAAAGCAAAAGGTTTTCTAAAGTCATTAAATTAGTTTTTGTCAAATGTTAAATTGAGGTGGCTGTTTAAGTGGATTTTCTTCCTCATTGATAATGCTGGCTTCATGGAGTCTCATTACCAATTATTTATATTCGATGAGTTCTTCGAGTTAGTCTTACATTTGATAAAGTCCTATCTTTTTATTCTTGGTACTTTTATTTGCTTTAGTTCAATTCATCCTCATCACTCCTAACCTCATCTATATCTTTTTTTCTTCTTTTGCGCTAAGATATGGGCTTCATCAAGCATGCAGATCGGCCCTTTTATTCTTAAATGGAATTAATTAAGCATAATTTCTTACGAATAAAGGTCAATGTTGAATTGAGAGCTTATGCACATTCAGGCCTCATATTTATAATTAAGTATTCACTTTTGTTAATTCTATCCCGTCGCTGTTCTTTAGCTCTTTAAATCATCTAAGAAATACCATTCTAATCGATCGACATAAGGATGTCGCATATCCAACGTTTATCAAAGTGAAGCCAATCTTGCTAATCCGGTAAGAACTGTATCATATGCTAATGTTCCTAATAATAGTTGATAAAATCATCAGCAGTAAGTCCCTCAATCTAGGGGAAAGCTGTGACAATTACCTCATGCCTCATTAGGTACAATGAAAACTTTGTTAATAAAAATACTTACATTTTTTCTCCGCTTATTATACTTATCAAAAATTAAATGTTAGTGCAAGTAATCTTTGGCAAAATAGCGTTGCAGTCCTAGCAAAGAAAGTCATATAACTCCTTTTTACTGCTTGTAGGTGTCGGCTTAAGAAAGCTAATAAATTTATTATTTAATATATTATTAATTATTAATTTACTATGATTATATAGGGGGTCCAGCTATAACGAAATATTCTTTTTACACGAAAAGTAATTCTTCAAAGAGAAAACTGACAATACCTAACTTAAAACCTCCATAGAAATATGAAATAGATAAAGGCATTGACCTCAAGAATTTCAGACTACTTTTCTCAATAAAATCTATATGATAATGATGTGAAGGAAAGTCTCACATCTTCAGATTACAGTGAAGAGGAAGATGTGAAGTATAGCAAAGATTTACAGCAGTATTAGAAATCGACAATGCTAGAAATAGGGAGTCCTCACCTCTAATCAATAAAAAAATTTCAGTTATGTGAGAATAATTTGGCAAGCTTGGAGAAAAAATTTAAGACTTTTTTGCAAAAAGATCACTCCTTAATATAAACTCAATATCCAAGGAAGATTTTATCCTTAATACAACTATAGGCAGGTAATAATGAGGGTTTAACATAAAGTGAAATTCTCTAATGCATTCTGATGGTAATAATATTATTCAAGAGAACAAAAAATTAAATTCTAATAGAGAGGAGTAATATCTTGAGACTGTTTGGATTTCAATTAGCACTACGAAGGATTTTTTGAATAGCTAGACGAATTCTTACAGTTAGAATTAAAGTCATTAAACAAAAACCCAATGCAAGCAGCGCCTAAATATTTTGAAGAACTTCATAAAAAGAAAACTCAAGATGAGATTATTCATTTTCAATAACTCTCAAATAAATTGTTCGCCTTAGTTAATAACAACAATATTTTGATTAAAACTTTATCCATTCGCTACAAATTGAGCTATAAAAAATAAAATAGCTAATTCAATAAAAAACAACCTTTCTCAGCAACAAAAGCTTATTCAAAGTAGAAAACATTAGAAATTCACATGGCAAATTAGAGATTCCATCGATGGATATTTCTGCTAAGGAGAGATGAGAAAGAGTTGTAAAACTATTAGAGATGCTATAATAACAACTTTTAACTAGTCCATATCCATTTCAAGAATCAGATTATATTTAAAAAGCATTAAAAGTTTTTATTCAAAAAGAGGTATTTTTTAAGTCCTAGAAAAAATGCGATGAAATTAAAGCTTCAGAGACAAGTTGCAGCATTTTTATATGAAGAACTTATTTGAGGAAAAATTTATTTACAATATTGATAAAAGCTTGATAAGGTTTAGTTAAAATTAAACTAGGCAATGGTTCAAAAAAGGAGGTCTTAATTACACGACTTCATCACTTAGACTCAAAGATATCAGCATTATTGCAGGCCTTAGCAACAAAAATAAGGCATATTTTACTGTTAATTCTGGTCATAATCAAAGCAAAACCATTCTTTACTTCATCTTGAACTTGGTCAAAGAACTTCAATAGCGCGACTCTAATTGGAGAAAATCTCATGTCTTTATGTTGGATAATGCCTCCTATCATAGGAGTAATTTTTCAATTTAAAAGCTTAAGGATTTATAAATCCCAGTAATTTTCTTGGGGCCATATCAGTTTTAACTGGACCCCTGTTGAGCGCCTTTTCGCATAAGTTAAATAAAAGAGCATGTTCTTGCGAGGTCTTAACTTTAAGCAAATGAAAAAAAACGCAAAAATTGAAGATAAAACCCCATAGATCAATTAAGAAGCGAGGATAGGAGTTAAGAACAATTAGATTAAAAATTAATTATAATTGGCTAATAATATAAATAATTAGGCTAAAATCAATTTAACACACCCTGATTGGACTATTTTATAAGGACAATTAATCGAGCCAATAGTTTTAATAATTAGCCCAAACATTATAATTATACGCCAATAATAATTATTGCTAAAATAGATAAAAATAGGAAATCTGATAAATTAATCAAAAATTTTATTTAATATATTAATTTTAACCAACTTTAGATTGTTTGTATTTGAACACTTATAGCTGATCGTTTGAGATTATTAGAGATTTTAGCTTATATTCCTCATTTTAAAGCAGTAACTACAATTTTTGACTATAATTCACTAGTTCAGTAACCAGTAGCAACTTTTTGTGTCTGATTCAATAAATCATTGACTGATGTACAAATCTTAGCCAAAATTTCAATGATCGAGAGTGGAATCACCATAAATGGTCAATAACTCGTTGCTTGATTAGTGATTTGTCAAATTTGGGACCCGATCGTATTCTCCATGTTTTAAAACCCCCAGCTCACCAACTTTCAAGTCTTGCTCGACTGTTTGAGCACCAAATTCGGTAGCTTTATTGCAGGAGGAGCCAAAATGACGATTTGAATGAGCGAAAATGAGAGAGGTTTTTGGATTTTTGGTTTGATTAGTTAAAATTAAAACTTAAAAGTGTGATATGTAATAAGGGGGCTTTTAATCAATAAATTTGAGGATTCAAGTGCTGTCTATGGTTGTATTGGTCAGTTATATTGCTCCAGCTCCTCAACTCATCATCATTCAGCTCAACTTCACACAAATCCATGCTTGATGGTGCTGCACCACTGCTTCACACTGAAAGCCCAGAGCTTGTTGACGTCTGTCTTGGTCATTGCCTTCAGAATCTGCGAAAGCCGCTTCACCAGGTGGATCCTATGAAAAGTTAGGCCCAAAATACTTACTTGCTGTCTGCTTGCTCCTAGCGGAGGTGTCTCTTGATGTATGAGTACAACTACTCGATGGGATTAAGCCAGGGTGAGTATTCAGCGTTGAAAAGGACAGTGACCTTGAACTTTCTAGCAGTCTCCAGCACCTCTGAATACTTGTGAATTACTGCGTTGTCCATAAGCAGCACGATCTTCTTCTGGGCGAGATCCTTGTCTGTGCGCAGCTGGCGCAGGGTGTGATAGAGGAAGTTCTCGAACAGCACAGCATCGAAGCCCCCCTCAATGATTTGGCTAGAGATCAGCTGGTCCTTGGTGATAGCTGTCACAAAGCTCATCGAAAATTGCTATCTCTTAGTGGATTCCTTGATGATTGAGAGATTTCGAGCCAAGACCACGTAAGACCCCAACCGCTGGTTGACTTGCTGCTTCGAGACTGCGATGGGAGTATAAGTGAATGATGG
>ARYC01012376.1:0-18974 GCA_000711775.1 Oxytricha trifallax | reverse complement strand
ATTCTTACAATATTGCACTTAAATCTTACAATCAGATCTTATTCTCATCCTACGACTCTAATCAATAATTTTAGAGAATTTCTCTCTCAATTGTTAATGATTTTTCTCTATTGTTGCATATTAATGCTGGTTTTAAGGTTTAATGAAATTATAGTTGCTGCTGACTGTAGAATGATATGATAAGTTTTATTATGATAAGTTCGATTGATGATTTGCTGAGATAGGGTTAAGTTGCTTATTAGATATTGTTTTTATAAGACTTTAAGAATGAATATGATTGGGGTTTTAGGGCAATCCATAGGGGTGATTGGAAATCATGTTTTATTTTTGTTGAATTTATTGTTCTACACTGATAGAGCTCAAGTTCTTGATTTTTTAAATAAATAAATGCCTTAACATTAGGGAATTTTCAATTTAACAATCTGCTTAATAATTTCTTTAAAAAATTCAGAATTATATTAATGTTCTGAAGGTTATTTTTCTCTAAAATATTCTTTAAACTTGATCTTTCCTGAGAGAATTCCTTATACAATTCTCTCATTTATCGATTAAAAACAATTTATCTAGTTTTCTATGACGAACCATTATTAATTGATCCACTATTCACACCTGAAATTTTGTTATTCTATTGGTTAAGAGTATTGGTAGATGAATCATATGATAGACTTCTCTCTTAATTTTATTGTAAAATCTACTTTTAAGAGTAATTATTGTTTAACTAATCCTATGGGAAATATGCGCTTAGATCTTTAGAGGCAATTGTTATATTGTTCTATGAACGATTATTTGAATTGAAGTAGGATTATTTATTTGTCGAGATATTGTTGTTTGACTTGTTTATGTTTAAATTGTTTATATAGGGGTCTTGGTAAATATTCCTAAAAGTCTATTGATTATCCTCATCAATCGCTTGACTTTACACATATATTTCTTTTTTCTTGAGCTCCTCATAGTTATGCAATATTAATTTAAATTAAAAAAAGAAACTTATACTTTAGGGTTAAATTTTTTAATTTTTACTCATCTCAAGATTACAAATTATTGAAATAATCAAGTTTTATCAGTTTCTTATCAACCTTTTTACTTTCTTAATTATAACTACTATCACTCTTTTGTTAAACATTATCAAAGATTTTCTATAATTATTTATCAGATATTTCACTGCCTACTCCTATATCGTGCAATTTTTTATTCGACTTAGTGTGCTATAAATTTTTTATTATAGTTTTATCTGAAACATCTGATGGTCTGGTATTTAAAATTTATTTGCTGCTCTCTCATTAATTGAGTTTTTGATATCTCCCATTGAACATTTTAAATATTGAAGAAAAAGGTAATTATACTATAATAAATAAAAATCTTAAAATTCTTCTATATAATCTCCCATTAAGCTTTAATTCTTAAAAATCCATGACAATATTCAACCCATTGATCTGTTTCTAGCTACTCTAGTTTATTAAATGTTCTTTAAAATTAGTAATTTGTGAGATTCTGCTATCAATTGAGGTATTTTATTAATTACTATGATGAACCAGTGAAATTGGAGGTTTTTTATTGGGATCAGGGTTATTTAAGCTTTTTTTTCTTTAATGTACGATAATATTCATCATTAATTTTATAGTTTTAAACAATAATTTTATTAGTTTTAACTCTATAGATTATAATTACGTTTATTCATTCTATATCTTTTTTACAAAAAAATTAATAGCAATTAAGGAAACTAAGTATAACTTATTTGTATTTATAAATGCAATAACTTTATGTGAAATTTTGATTTTTATATACTAAATTAATTTAGCCTCAATATATAATTGAAGCTAGGATCATAAAATCCTCTTTGGGTTCCTTGAACAATTTCTTGCTAAATTTGGCCACGAACACGATAAATGGTGAGAGCAAGTGCTGATATACTTCAATTACACTTTCAATGCCTCCATCACGGAAAATAGCGCCAATTAGTGATTCGAAGATATCACCCAGTAGCTTTGGAGCTTCGTACAATTCCAATTCTTTTCCGTTTATTAGGAAGTTAATGAAATATGATTTATTATAAAAATTCATATATAAAGATGGTATAAGATTAAAAAGTATATCATTATAAAACTTTTAAGTTCTTTTTGAAAGAATATTACAGATATTTATTGGCATCTTTCTCGTTTTGTAACTCTTTCAACTTCTTTTGATATTAATCAATGACATTCAAAAACTTTATAATTTTTTTCTAATTAATAAAGTATAAGGTGTTATTTATAGTAGTTAGCAATACTTCCACATTTCGAATTTACCATCAGTACTTTCCTTTATTACTTGATCTTTTAACTCTTAAGGTGTCATTTGCCTTGGTTTGTAGAACAATATATACTCTTGAAGTCCAAATAATCAATTAAATTTATATAGATATATTTGAGAAATTATGGTAAAAAAATCAAGCATTTATATATATATCTAATATATTTTGATAAAATTAAAGGATGCTATTTATAATAAGCAAACCAATTTAGCAAGGAAGTCATTTTTAGTGAGAAGAGATTTGGCTTGATGGGCATCAAATGGTTGAAAATCCTCTGTAGTAATGTACTATTGTGCCATTCGTTCTTATTATATCAAAATTCAAATATTTTTGATTTATTAATAAAAGACCAGTATCTCTTATATTCATTTTTAGATTCATTATTTCTTAATTATACACATTATATATAGAATAAGTTCTTTGATATTGTACTTTTCAAGGATAGTAAACTTAATCAAATTACTGTTTGCAAGGTAATCCAATATTGAATCCCCCAAAACCTCTAATTTTTCGTAGCAAAAGGATAGGCCATAGGCATCTCTGAAGGATCTATGTGTAAATGCTTCAAGCAGGAATCTCTTATTTTTGAATTCATAATTCAGAATTTTTTCAACTGGTAATAGATAGGGAATTATTGCTATAAATTGAATAAATCAACCAAATATATGAAATGGAGTAGAATTCTATTAATAATTTGTTAATTATCTAAGATTGATTATGTTCCTAAATTATTTTAAATTATGGGACTTTTGTTAGGAAGGTTTAGTAATATACTACCCATCAATTAACAAATTTATATTAATAAAGATTCTATAATAATAGTTTTTCGATTTCACTAGGCTCCATTTCTCTAAAGTTAATTTCGGGGTCATTCATAACTTCTTAGAACGCAGCACCCTAACCCCTCATTCCTCTATCTGGGCTATCACAAATCACACTTCTAATTCTATCTTAAATTTCTTGATCTAAGTTATGAACTTTGAAGTATTTTTAATAAATATCAGCAACTCTATCTGTCTCCAGAATGAATTAGTACTCGTCTAAGTCTTCACAAAGAACAAAGGTTTTACAAATAAATGGTAAATATACATTCAATGAAACTTTAAATACAAGTAAGTTTAATATATATTGAGAAATCTTTATTAAATTGAAGGTTAAATCCTTATCAGGGAAGAAATCTAGAATCCCAGCTTGTTTTAAAGGCATAATTTTCATATTTGAGATTAATTCTAGAGTCCTCCTAACATTATGAGTCATTTTAAATATATATCTATTTTTCCACTGCCTAATAACCATAGATTAATATTTTTTATTAAATTTCAAAGATTAATTTATTTTAAATCATAAAATGTGCACCAAGTAGACTTTCAACGCAATCAGCAATATTCTTGCCGGTACAAGTGAGATTCTCTCTTCCTTGCACTTATTCACTAAAAGGTGGATTCCAAGTTTTGTGGTCTGGATCAACATTTCTAATATATTTTTGCAGACCTAAACGCTTTCCCACTCTAAGAAAGTAAAGGTTAGTAATGAACCAGTTTTTCATCTGGTCTATTTTGGATTCATTTATAAATATTAAGTAAACGTTAAGTAATTTTCTTAGTTTAGTGGGAATCACTTATTATATTGCAAAATATAAGAATATTCATCAGAGTTAGGGTCATCATAGAATTAGTAATAGGAGAGCATGCAAGCCCCTAGTTTAAGAATAGTGTCTCCGTATGTTTCCAAAGTCTCATAGCACTTCTTTGAAGAGGTGTTCCCTGGAGCACTTGTTGCCCATAAAACAAACTCATTTGATCATAAACATATTGATGGGTAAAAATTATAATATTTTTAACTAACTCAGGATGAATCTCTTATCCAAGCTCAGCTTAGAGTTAATGACAAAATGTTGCTCTCTCAAAGAATTGCATAACTATAGGTAATTAGCATCCACGTTTCCATTGTTGGAGATTCAAATAATGCTTGTAAATATTGTAGGCTGAAAATATAGGCTTTCCTTGTGATGTAGTCAAGTTATTGAATTTACAATTTAATTACTTAAAATCCTCATATTTTATATATAACATATTACAATATAAATAACAAGTTATTCTTCTCTTTGTACTTCTTTTTATACTACATCTTCGCACTTACTAGATTCTTAGGGCATTGCTCCAAAGCGTACTTAAATTTCAAATGAGTAACGATTTTAGTGGGATCAAGCAGCATAATTGGAGATTGTTCAATTTTTTCCTTATCTCCCATTTTACCTTGGAAAACGCATTATCTAAATGAGTTTACTGATTGAAATCTCGAAGACACTTTGAAAAGCAAATAAAAAATGGTGAAGGATTTAGTTTTTAGCTTGAAGTGGTATTTGGATATATTAAGTTTGCTACTAAACTTTCTTATAGAAATACAGACATAATAAGAATAAAAAATGTAAAAGCAACTCATAAGCAGTTTTGCAATTGAGATTTTCTGGTTTACCTTTAATAGCTAAAGCGAAATCTTACGCAGTCATATTATGTAAATCATCTAGCAATTCAAAAAAGTTGTAGCATCTGTGAGGCTTATCTTCCTTGACAAGAATATGCTTTCTTAGATAAACCTAGGCAAAAATATATAGTGGAATTTTATCAATTAAGAATAAAAAAATCACCTATGGTTTAGTCAATCTTTGACTTTGAATCATTGAGCTGCTTTTTCTCTTCAAGGTGTTTAATAATTGGCAATTAGCACTATCTATAGCCAATTTGGCTGATTTTCTCAACTTTTAAGAGCATCTTGGAATCTATTTCATACTCTAAGTTATTAGGGTTGTGGGATGGTACTTTTCTTAGTGGGATAAAATAGTACTTTTTGTCGGTCTCTCTGCCTTTTAAGAAGACTTTTTAAAATTCTATTGTTTTCTCTTCTTTGAATAAATCGTTCAATTATTTTATATTGCCTTATATTCTTCAACATTTAATATAGACCATATTTCGGTGTTAAGTTGAAAAACTGAAAAATTTATCTCTAAAAGTTGCTTTTTAATTGAATATTTACATGTATGAAAAATGCATAAACTAAATAAGTTCATGAGATATTTGTGGAATGTTTCAATTTGATTTAATGTGCCGACTCTCACAAATTAATCTTTGCTTTCATCCTCAAGTGCTTGCTTTGAATAGTCCCCATATACATTGAGTTTAAATAACTCTTTCTCAATGTTCAAAGAAGCTGTCTCTCTATACTATACTGGATTTGACTTTATCATTTCCTTAGTCAAGTTTTTAATCATAAAAATACATCATGATTTTTACTCGTTAACAAAGTTAAATATCAAAAATCTTTATTCTAAAAACAACGAACAAACGGGAAATTGAAGTAAATTTAATTATTAAGTTTTGTATATCTTGAAGATTTTTAGAGACCATGGTCTTGAAGACATAGCTGTCTCTCACGAAAGTTTCATCGTCCTCAGTGAAGCAAATATCCACTCCTGGTATGTAGCCAACTTGATAAGGGGTCAAGATACCAAAGATTCTCTTCTCTTTGCCAGCCACCTAAGCCCCTCTTTTGTATTGATTTGAATTTTAATAATTAGAACTTTTATTTGTGAAATTTAAAGATCTTTAAAATTTAAAATTACAATGTATCTGGTCTTTGTTTCGGAAGAGTATTCATTGGAAATCTACTCTAATTTGAGTTTTTCTCTGCACAGTGGAATAAGAGCTTTGACATTGCCGTAGATTATGTCAGTCATTCTATTTATCTTTTAAGAGTCTTCTTTTGTGTTGCCAAGAAGCCCTTGCTGTAAAATGATTGGGGTTTCAACTTAAGTGCTATTTATTAAAAGTTATATCAATATAATGAAGATGTTCTACTGTTTAAAAAAGAAATTCGATTACTTAAAATCTCAAGACTCAATCAGTATTGCACATTATTTTTAGTGCTGAGAATGTTTCCAAGATTGTTCTTTTTCTCAGAGGCTTTCCCTCTCTCACGATTGAATAGCTCCTTGAGATGTTCAATGTGCAGCTTTACTTAATCCTAGTCTGAAAGAGTTGCATCCATTTAATCGAGGTGCTGCAACAACTAAGATCCGTTCACATCAGCTTACTAATCAAAGATTGAGAGTTCAAAATATTTCTAAAATAATGATCTCTTTAAAGAAAGGTTACATGATAGTAACTGAAACTTTGTCATAATAAGATACTTTCATCATGATTTTATTATAGAGGAAATGTTTTAATAGAGTTAAGGTTGCTGGAAAAAGTCAATAGAGCTGCTAACCTGATTGAAAGCAGACATGAACATAGAATCTGGCATGAGTTTGTGGCTTTGCGAGTAGTTTTGAGTGTCAACTTGGATGAAGTCTTCATCTGAACTGTACTCCAGAGGTTGCTGTTGATCGCTTTCCTAGTTGATTAACTGAGATATTCTACCCAAGATAGATCTATTAGATATTCATTATTTAAAAGTAGCAATATCTTGATTTCTTTTCACTTTGATAAGAAAATTACTATGTATTAATTCTTTGATTCAATAGAATATTTATTGATCTGTTTCTTAGAGTATTTTGATCTTCAACTCTCTATGCACTGACTAAAATATATAATTTATTTATTATGTAAAAACAATATCTTTAACTCAATTTATTACAGATGATATATATATTTTGTAATTAACTTTCATTAATAAACTGACTAAGAATTCCTTTAAGTCTCTTAAACTAAGATATTTCTCTAGTTTCTGGTCTTCAGTAGGCAAAGATTGCTCAACCACTGGAATGCCATGCAAATTGTTAATCCATCGCATTGACTTTTTCAAGTCATCCACCGTGAATGTAGTCGAGATATATAATACAATATATTCATTTTGACTCTAAAAACCTAGTTATTTTTATTTAAGTCCTCTCACACATACTTTTAAATATTTAAGTGGAGATACTTGGGGTATCTTAACTCTGGGCGATTGAGTTTTGCATCATTTAGTAATCTACACTCATAACAAATAAGTTTACATAGTAATAAATGAATCTTTTGGAATACTTACCCTGTAAACTCTGTAAATTTTGTTGCTGCTGCTGATTCGTAGAATCTTGCTTATTTTACATCATATTTATAAAAGTTAACTTTTTTCTGTTTAAAAATTATAAAATACTATATTGACAACAAATTATCCTCAATTAAAATTAATATGTCTCCTCAATAATCTCATAATGATACTTTCTTGCATAAATATTTATAAATTTTTATGAATGTTCTATATTGTGAAGGATATTAAATTAAAAAATTGATTAAATTAAGCTGATAAATAAAAACTCTTGAATAATATACTTGTACAATATTCCTTCTATATTATAATCCTAATTTTATCATAATTTTAAGTTCTTGCTCTCAATCAAATTGCATACTATCGCTATCTTCTTAAAATAGATAATTACCAAGTGACTGCTTTTAGGGTTTTGTCACACTTTCACCACCTGTATTAAAAATTTATATATTTTAATGAGATATCTTAAGTAAAATATATAAAGAAAAATACACTAACACCAAATAAATAATAACACCTCTTTTCTTAGTGGTAGAGAGAGTTTAAAGTAGCTCATCAGCAGCACTATTTGCAATGAAACCACTAGCATTCAAAGATATGTTTTACTGTTACTGCATTCTTTACCATTAATTACTCTCATTTATCTAAGAAATGTTGTCGGTAGTGTTTAGGTTTATTTATACATCCGATTATTTATAGTTATTATTATTAGTGTGATGATATAAATTAAGCAAATGTAAAAAATATGTGAGTTTAGGTTTGATTAGTTGATCATATTTTGACTGACTAGGACTTAAGCTTGAGCATTTTAGAGATGCTACTATAGCACATTGCTTGACATTTAATTCAAATTTATATAGGAGGACATAAGTCCCAAGCCAAATCCTCCATCGTTTTCTCCACTCTACTACATTTTGAATTTATTAATTTAGTATTATCAGTTATTATGCTGAAATATGTTCAAAAAACTCAATTAAAACACGTATTAACATTACACTACTACATAGCAAATTGCTTAGCGACAACATTCTAAGTAGCCAGTTATACCCATTTATAGAGGCATTTCTCTCAGCTTGCTTCCTGGTGTTTCCATACCCACTAGTCATCACTTCGTTATTATTGAAAATAATGTCGATTTAAATCAATCTCTAGGCGATTTTAGTGCTTTTCCCAATATCATCCTATTCCATTTGCATTTATTATTGCTCTTGCTGCTACTACTAAACTGAATTGTACATTAATAATTTCATGTTTAATTATAATACTAATGTGTAAAATAGTTTAATCGATATTCACATCTTACATCTATGAGTCATTGGCATCATTAATTATTGAAGAGTTAGGATGTTTTTGATAAGGGTTTTGGAGGATGTTGGTGTGAGTGACATAATCCTTCATGTTCGTTACTTGGAGCTCCTTTGATTTCATGTCTGGCTTTATCTTCAACAAATTTGCTAGGATCATAAAATAAATAAATAAATTTATAAATAAATGTAAAATATCATTTTAAAAACAGTGGTATAGTATCTCTAAATATTTTTAATTTTTTGATATTTAATATAAATATTGATATATTTCAATAATTTTTTTTGGAAAATATCACTTTATTTAAATATTTTAAATTCCAAGATTAAAAGATTATATTTTTTTATATCTGCTATCTCATTGTAAATAATTAATAAGTTAACATTTTAAATGTTTCTTTTTAAAAAATTAAAAATTTAATTGTAATTAAGCGTTCAAAATAATATAATATTCATTCAAATTTAATAAAAATGCTAATAAATTTCCTCTAATTTTAAGGGCAAATTGCATTAATATACTATTTAAATTCAATTAATTAAAAGTAATATTTAATTAATAGCATCAATTACTACATTTTTCATATAATCCTTTATTATTTATTTTTGATCGATGATACCAAATTTCATGCAATTATTAAGTTAGAATTTTTAATTTAAAATTATTAATATTTGATTTTTGCGTAATGTCAACTGTCAATAATAGTTTCACCAATAGTCAGAGTGATTCCGCACTTCATTACTCCATCTAAGGTATTATAATGAATTTTATCACTCAATTTGCTATAAATTTCTCCAATATTTTCTTAAAAAAACCTAATAAAATCACTCACTAGTATAATTATTATAGATTAGAGAGCAATAACCATAGAGGATTTGGAGAGCAATAATCATAATAAAAATAATATGCAAAAATATGAATAAATATAAGTGTACAGCTAAAATAACAAGTAAAAAGATAATCAAGATGATCTAGAAATTCAGTAAAAGTACAAAGGTAAATGTTTTAGTATTTAACTTTGAAATTATTAAGTTTATTTTATGAGAGTTTAAACCAATTTTTTAGATCCCAAACATTAAAATCAATTAAAAACCTTTAAAAATCTTTTCTATAGATAGAAATATATTTAAATTCGAAAATCTTTTTAATTTTCGTTAAAATTTGATAAGTTAACTAAAGACACTTGTTTATACAAAACTTACTGATTTTAAGACTTTTTTAGCCATTCTCCTTTATTATTATTTCTCTCATAATTTTCTATTCTTTGATAGTCATTTAAGTATTAATTCAAGCTAATGTCATTTGTTACTCTATTTTTTACATCATAATCTGAAATCTATTGCTTAATTTATGAAATTGATGAACTAGAATTTAATTACTATTGTTAAGGTTATATGTATTTATTGGCTTAAATTAAGACCTCAAGATCTTATAGTTTTCTCTGGCAATCATTCAATTCAGCTTCGATTAGCAGGGGCTCTCTGTAATGATTATTTTATTGGGATTGTTGGAAGTTTGAGTTTGATCAAGTGTTCTTCTAATGATTGTTTATCTGGTTTGTGTTACTTATAAAAAATCATAGTGAATTAGTTAAAATATATCATTTCACGTAATTTAAGGGTAGTAAAAAATATAAATACTTAACTCACTATCAAAAGATCGTTTTGAATTCAAGTTACTATTAGTTTATGAAATCATGTTACCATTAAAAGTACTTTTACTTTCTTCATGATGATTTGGGTTTAACCTTCTCAAGTGATGAATTTAATCGAATTCTTGAATATTCATTGATATTTTA
The DNA here is from genome assembly GCA_000711775.1 of Oxytricha trifallax. NCBI lineage: Eukaryota > Ciliophora > Spirotrichea > Sporadotrichida > Oxytrichidae > Oxytricha > Oxytricha trifallax. The sequence goes on along the minus strand of ARYC01012376.1, from coordinate 8,559 downwards.
TGGTGGTTGTTCATTTGCTGCTGTGACTATTAATGGTTGCTAGATATTTGAGATAATTAATGCTAAAATATTTCAGATTTATTAGAATAAAAAGAGTAAGAATTCATATTAATTCTAAAATTGTTTATTAATGCGTGGATTTATTATGCAGATTGCCAAATTCTTTCATGCTTTAATCATTGACTATTTTTGTATTATTTTAAAATGTATTTTTACCTCATCTCCCATCCTTCTATTCTTTTTACCCCTTTTAATTCTTAACTTTATCAAAAAGTGCTTCTAAAATGACTCTCAGCAATTCATAAACATTTTAATTTCCCCCTTCATCCTAGTTTTTCATTTTTTATGTCAAACTCTCGAAAATATTCACGTGTTAGATTATATCTTCGATTATTAGCTGCTTGTTGAGGTTTACTATTTAAATTAGAGATTTCAAACCAGTCTTGTTTTGCTCTTTAGACTTATCTCTTTATTTAATTATTTAAAGAAATTAATTTTTAAGTTTTTCCCCAATTTAAATTATTAAAATTAATTAAAATTATTTTTAAAACAAAACTAAATTTATTATATAAATATCAGAATATAGTACTTTATAAACTCCATTTTAATTTACAATAAAATTTAATAATTATTTTATAAATCTCTTTGTACTAATTGATTCTTGAACTCTAAAATTTATTCATTTTGTTAGCGAACCATATCCCTAATTTATTTTTCCAATTTTACTATATATTTATCTTTATGTTGCAATTCTTAAACATTTTCTACTATTTTAGTTTGATGTAGTTCCTCTAGGTCTTTTAAAATAAATAAATAATATAATTTAATTCATATAAGAGAAACGTTTTGAAATAATTTGAATATTAATTAAAATTCATAAAATCTTAGTAAAAAAATAAAACAATGAATAATTATGAAATATATGATTAATTTTAAAAGTCTTTTAATTGTTACTTTAAGAATTCCAATTCTCTTATAAGATAAGCCTCAGACTTTCTAGTATCATTAAACCCTGACAAGCTGTTTAACCCCTATGTATTTTAGAAATTTTACTATTACTACAACGATTATTTTTGTTATTTTTAACTAAAAATATCTGTAGGTTATTGAAAATTCTAAGGAGATGTGGGTTATGATAATAAATCTTAAAATTAAGTATGCTTCTTTGAACCATAATCTTAAGTGTATTCATAAATTGAGGAGGATTGATCTACTGGGTTGTACTAGGATATATCATTAATTTTATGCTGATTTTTAAGTTGATTTTTAGATAAAATTAACAATAATAATGTGTTACTGGAATATAGGGGGTGTAGCTTCTTATTATCACTTAATTATAAGTAATATAATAAGTATTTATAATTTGATTTGCATACATTTTAGAATTATTAACATTGCTATTTTCTTAAGTTTATTATTCCTCACAATCAATATAAGTCTATCTCTAAGTGACAGGCTATGACTATATTCTACTCTGAGATTTATCTTTTATGTTTTAACAATTAATTTGTGAATTTTGTTAATGCTACATGTTTAACATTTAGGGATCATCAAATTAAGGGATTATTTATGAATTCTTGTTGAATTCTCTGGATTACTAGAAATATCTAGTTTCTAATTCACTTTTTAAGTTGTTTGTATCGTCCAATTAGAATTACTGTAGAGGTGTTTAGTTAAATAAAATAAATGTTTAAAAATATTTAAAAAATCAAAATTATAAATTGTTAAAGGAATTATAAAATAAAAAAAAGAAGTTTTTAGATCTTATTTTTAATTAATTAGAAAATGAAAAAAGATCTAGCTATTAATTTGATATATCTTTTAAATTATAAACTATAATTATAAAAAATAATTAATATTATACTATAAACCAAATCAAATTAGAATAAATAATTTATAAACTTATTTTAAATTATTAGGTGTTTAGTTTTAGTTGAAATTTAAGTTTTCTTTTGACATCATAAAGTTTGTCTAATCTGTGTAATTATACTTCATATTTTAAGTTTATGAAAGTGGGAAATTCAAGTGACTTAAACTCTTATCAAGCTCATGCAAATTATTTTAGAAGTTTTTAAGAATAATAATTTAAATGAAAAATGTTTTCATTATATCATACTCTATTAATAAATCCAAACTATAAAAGTGAATCTATGTAAGGAAAATATCATAGATATAGATAGTTTTAATGAAATTGGGTCAAAAAATAAAATTGGGGTAAAAACATAAAAAAGCTAGATTTATCTTTTCTACGATATAAATTCTGTTTCTTCAATCGTAAGTAAATTATAACCCTAAGATTTTATATCCTAACTTTATTTGAAGTTTTGTTATTACTATTCTTGAAAATTCTTTAGATTCAGATCTTCCATCTATAACTGCTGATATTAGCTTTAGTATTTTTAATTTTCTTAAAACTCATTATAATTCTATATTTCTATCTAACTTTAGTTATGTTTCAGGTAATATGAAAGATTTGTGTCTACTGGTTGTACATTAAACACTTAATCTTGAATATTTTATTTGTTTAATTCTTCTAGCTATCTTTGAAGTTAAATTTTACAAAAAATAGGGAAATTATATAGCAATATTAGCAATTTGCCATAAAAAATTATTACTTTTAAAGGTAATAAGTCTATTTATTATAAATTTATATATATTGAAGGTACTAAGTTTGATTATTAGTGTTGTTTAAATTATGAAGTCTCAATGTTTCATCTGTAGGGGAGTATATCAAATTGTCTCCACCTCTATTATCATAAGTGGCATTAACTTAGTCTAGTGATGTAAACCCTAAAAAAATGCTATTAATTAATAAAAGTTTGCAATATCATAAATTACTATATTGCATTGTTTTATGATAGTTTTCTTTGTTCTCATCAAACGCTTATATAACGACATTAGGACTTCTACTGTCTCTATTTTTATGATATTATTAACTTCTCATGATTTCTTAAGCATTTGCACTCTAATCTTTCAATTGACTGATTTGCTGGTTGAGAAGGAGCTGTTTGAAAGAGCTGGTCTCCTACAGCTGCTTTCTTTCGTTTCTTATTAAGTCGGATAGGCGGATTTGCTTCTGGAGGCTGTTCTCTCGAGAGAGGGTTTAGGGGGGTTGGGGTTTGTGACTTAGGTTATTACTATTGCAAGTTTAATATATAAATTTCAATGATTGTATTATAGTTGATTAAATAAGAAATAGATCAATATTATAAAATCACATAATAATTTACTTAAAATTAAAGAATAATTTCTATTGTAATTGAACTATAATATTTTATTGAAAATAATAAAAGTAAATTAGGGATGATTTTGAGTTAAATTAATTTAGCTTTTGCTTCTAAGATGTTAGTATGAATCTTAATTTTTTATAATGTTGGAGGGTGAAATATTGCTTTAATTTTGTTGATAATTCTGTGAAATTTATTGAAATGGCTGTCTCTATAGTAACATCAAATTATTTTCTATTTTCCTTGACATATACATTTATAAAAATTACTTAGTATAAATATGATGAAATTAATTTAAATTAAATATATAATTTTTTTGACAACTCGAAAGATTGTTCTTGTTAATGATAATCCATTGTAGTATTTCCTTATGTTTAAATCTAAAGATTTGAAATATTCAAATTGCTAATTGCTTTGTTTAAATTCATATTTATCAAACAAATTTATAGTAATTATAATAACTTAACGAACTTTAAAAGTGATTATTAATTTAAAACATAAACACTTTCTTTGTAAACCTAACTTATACTATTATTAATATTACTGTAATTAATTATAAAATAATATAATATATAAAGAGAGAAGAAAAAAAATGATGCTATCGAAGTATTTGATTCAAACAAAAGCATCAGTCATGGGATTCCGTAAGCGAAATAATTCATGTATAATTTTATTATAGAGAGAATGGGATTCGCTTCAGGTATCACGTTGACTACCAAAGAGAAGGATTATTATAGAATACTAGGTGTTCCAACTAAACTATAAATAATAATGATATTATCTAAATTTATATTAATATTACTAAATTATTTTTAATTTTAATGTGGAAGGATAAAAGATTCGTCTATGAAATTCAATAAATTTTAGCATAAAATTCTATGATTTAAAGACAATTTAAATTAAAAATTATTTTTATTCGAATTTAATGTTTAGTGCAACACCAGAATAAATCAAAGAGAGCTATAGACAATTAGCAAAGAAGCATCATCCAGACGCCCGTGCAACCTCAGAGTTAGAGACTTCAAGAGTCCCCAACGCAGATCTTTTCAGAGACGTAGTCGAGGCCTATCAAGTGCTCTCAGTTACAGAGTCAAGAGCCAACTACGATTTGCTTAAGAGAAAGAACCCAGACAATTTCACTGCAATGAGTGAGTTCGAGTTCAACCTTGAGAAGAGAACTGAAATGAGAGATAAGAGTGGACAGATCCCCGTTGAAGCTAATAAGAGAGGTTCTTATGCTGAGGATAGACTTGCTCAATTGAAAGCTGATAGAGAGAAGTACAGATTTTTATATGAAATTTATGAGTTGCCTCTATTTATGTTTGTTCATTTAGTTTTTAGATTCTTAAAAGTACAGTGTAAATCACCTCGGTTATTACAGAGGTGGTGTGCCCAAGAAGGACGCAGGTCCCTTGAGAGCAAGAACCATGGGAAACCCAGGAGAATTTCACTCCCCACAAGTGCACAATTACTTGAATTACAATCATCAAGACACTGCCTTTGTGACCCAGGAAGACGCAGTCAAGTTCAAGCACTGGATGAACTCAGACATCGTTGACTTCCAAAGATCTAAGCCATACTACCCAATGTACTACGATAAGGACTTCAATTTCATGAAGGACAGATCATTCTGGCTGGTAAGTAATTTCCCAATAAATAATTGTTAATCAAGATTAATAAAAAACAATTATAACAAGTTATACTATGAGAGATATAATTAACTAAATGAAATTATAGGGCTTGATCATGTTAATGACTGGTGGCATTTATTTGAAATTCAAGTTCCGTGAAGAGACTAACAGATGGTCCCACATAAATACTATACTATACTTATCTTAAAAAATGTCTCAAGTTTCTTAAAATTTCCCCAATTTTTATTTTAGTCATATTATTTAACTAATTTATAATGAAATAAATATATCCCAATGGGATAGAACTGAAAAGATCAATGACGTTCACCCCCATCACGTTTCACACAGAGGAGGAGTGTTATTGAGAAAGGAATTCGTTGGTTTCGAGAAATATCACTAGAATAACGAATCTCTTATGAGTTGGTACAAGAAAACTTACCCATATCAGTTTGCTGATGCTGCATAATGAAAAATAAATAAAATATATAATATTCTAACTTTATTTCAATTGTAAATATGTATAATCAAATACATTAAGTTTATTATTTATTTTTGAATGAAGAAACAATAGAAATAAAGTAATACGTCAATCTATTTTCATAAAACAGGAATATACTGGAAGAAAATACTTTTATGCACTTTTCAAATATTTTAAGTTTTTTATCATAAAAAAATATTAAATTTTTGCATACGAAAATTGTAAAATATTTATAATTAAATATTAGTAGCTTAAAGTATTCTATCCTTATTCCTTTATTTAAACATAAAATAACATTTCTTACAATTGGTCTTTTTTTTTAGCTTAATAGAATAAAATTGAATAAATTATGTAAAAAATTTTATTTTTTTGAAGTTATAGATAAGATTATAAAATAGTTATAAATAATGCAATTTCTGAAATATACAGTAAATTACAATAATAAAAATTATTAATTAACTTATTATAAACACTTATAAAATGTATATTATGAATAAAAATAAAAAAATAAACAAAATGAAATAAATTTTATTTTAAAAATCTTTATTCAATGAAATACAAGTAGTTAGAGTTTTTTAAATAATTATATTATTAAGTAATATAATACTTCATTCATGATTTTACCATATATAGTACTTTAGGTCTTTTTATGAGATAAAATATGTTTTATTCATTTAAGAAATTCCAAATCCAAGTTGTTTAATGGGTCTTCCATCAATTTATTTTTTTTAATAATATATAAATCATCAGGTAATCAAGTTCTCTTATAAAATTACTGTACTGTATTATTAAGGGAATTACTGGTTTAAGTTAGTGAGGTAAGTTTAGTGTTTGTTGGAGTTTTTTTATAATACTAATTAAACTTTTATTCTCAAAAAACAATTATATTTTAAATATTATAGTCTACAAGATAAATTCTCCAAAGTTAGGTAATGAATGGATCTGAGAAAAATTGTTTTACTTGATTTCTATTACCTTGTTTGAATACTTAAAGCAGCAGTTGGCTTGAGATATTCAATTCTAATGCTATCTATCCAGTGAATTTGCTTGTTATTTATCCTCGTTTTCCTTTACAATCTTAAATTTAAAATTATTTAAAGCAATATATTATAGAGGGGAAGATAATATGAATTAAGGTAGCCTGGCATTAGAGATTGTTGAGGTAGATTTAATTGATTTGTAGAGTATTCATAAACAGTGTAATCTTTCTGAGCAGTTGGTTTTCAATAAATTAAATATTAATTGAAAATTCATCCCACTAACTGTAGTCTTCCCCAAGTTGAGACTTTTTGAGTTTTTGAGAGAAATACTTTCTAAACTTTCGCAAAATGGCTTTCCATACTACGTTTAGTCTAATTTTAGTGTCTTATTGACTAGATAACTGAGTCATTAACTTTTATTAAATTAATTCCTTATTTTCAATCAGTTTCAAAATTCAAAATAAAGTAGTTTTTTAATAATCTAAATCATGTTCTATTGACTTTGACTAGCTTAATTTCTTGCTTATTCTATCTTAAAGATTGGACAAATAATTTTAGATTCTTGAAGTTATTGCTGCTCGAATTACTAACTATCTAAATTATTGAAAATATTTGAGTCTTTTGTGATTTGGTTCAATATAATGAATAAAAATATACCATTCAATTTATCTGAAATTATTAAAATTTGGAATTAAATTCTTCAAAATTTTTATATGTTAGTGTCATTATTTTTTGCAAAAAATTAAAGGGGAAAAATTTCCTCCCCTCGAGGAAGTATTCTACTCTTTTTAATATTTATTCAAATTTTAATAAATTTTTTATAAATTTCAAAAATTTAACATTTTTATTTCCCATTAATAGTAACTGTATATGGTTTATTGTTCAAGTAGTTCAAGCTAATATAGTCTAAGATTATAAAGGCATGCAAAAGAGCAAGATAAATTCATTAATATTTCAATAACAATTTGTAATTACTTTGAGTAAAAGAGGAAAAATTGAATAATTAAGAGACAGAAATTTAATCATATTATATGAAAATATGTCAGAGTTTGTGGAATATGTAGATAGATATTCAAAACCCCAAAAACCCTTAATGAGGTTTATAAGTGCTTTGATTTGTAGGGAATTTGTTAGGGGTTGGGGTTATTAAGTAAATGCAAGACAAAATTAGCAAGCATTTGGGATATATTATGATGAAGAGTTTATAGATTTAGTGTTTAAACTGCGATATGGAGTTGATATATACAGTGAATAAATCAAACCAGTACTAAACTATAAGTCTATTACGCTACTCTTAAAGCGAAGTCCGTCAACTGTTCGTTCCCACTGTCTTATAGCACTATAATTAAAGAAATCGTAGCTAAATTCTTAGCCTAAAAGGTTGTCAAAGTTTCTGTAGAAGCATATTGATTATCTTATTAATGAAAAAACTTTGAAGTATTCGGCTCATTTCTCTTTCGACCAACGAGCTACTATGTTTCATCGCCAGTTCCCTGAGTTGAAGATCTCTGCTTAGTCTATAGCCAACACCTTTGTAAGAAATGGTATTTCTTACAAAGGTGTTAATCGTATCAAGAGAGTGATTGATTTCACTCTGCCATTTTACAACAATAACCTAAATTATATTTATAATTAAATGCAGAGAGCTATTACTAATAATATCAAATTTATACATGCTGACGAGGCTGTGTTTACCTTCAACACTTTCATCTAGAAATTTTGGTATAAGAGGCATAGTAATATAGAAGTATATACCTAGAAAGTTAAGGTATAAATAATGGCAATTCTTGGAGGTATTAGCGAGGATGCTGGTTTAGAAACTTATGTTATTCATCCTCGCTCTATTAAGACAGAGCAGTATAATAAGTTCTTAGAGCATCTGAGAGAGAAGTACCCTGAATAAGAGATTATACTATTCGTTGATAATCTTTCTGTTCATAAAACTATAGAAACAAGGAAGAGCTATGAGCAACTTAGAATAACGCCAGTGTTCAACGTACCTTACAGTCCATAGTTTAATGGAATTGAGTTCTACTGGGGTATAACAAAAGGCCATTACAAGAAATTGCTGCTATACCACTTGATGCATGACCTACCTATCGATACAGTAGACTTTATTAAAAGCTTAGCGAAGAGAGTATAATTTATTGGCTTAAAAGTGTGCGAAAGAAGGGAGAGTGAATGTATAAAAATAAGTTTTGTAGTTAAGTTAATGAATATATAAGTCACATTTAGAATTCTTT
>ARYC01012374.1:0-10391 GCA_000711775.1 Oxytricha trifallax | reverse complement strand
TGATTTAAAAATAGAAACAATTTATTTCTCTATGAATGAAAAATTTTAGGGAAATAAGAGCCATTAAGATAAATTTGACATAATAATATTGAGATTTATTATAAAACAGCTGTCATTTTTTATAAAGGTAAAAAGATCTAATTTAATAAAATTTATAATTATAAGTTTTGATAATTTGGTATATTAATTACAAAAATGTAAAATAATAGCAATTCTGCTGTTTATGATAATAGATTAAGAAATTTTATTAAAATGCTAGAAATAAATAATTATCTAAAATAAACTTGACTTGGTATAATAAAGATAACTGAGCAAAACCTCTAATATTAAATAAGAAATTAATCATTTTAATTTATAACTATTATTTTAAATTTAAAATTAAGGAGATTCTTATACTCCAAATTTTGAGGATATTATCTTTGTATCCAATATGAATCATATATAATATATTAAATGATCCAGAGAAGATTCTAATAAAAAGAAAAAGAACTAGTATTGCAGGGAGAATATATTATTGCCAATTTTAAATAGTATTTCCAGAATATCTATAAGTTTAAATTAAGCAGTCATTTTTTTGATTTTTCAATCAAGAATTGACTTCCTCAAAATAATGATGTATCTAAATTATTAGCATACTTAATAATAAGTAGCAACTATAATGTTTTTAAAAATAAAAAGTGTCAAAGATTATATTTAAAGTGCATGAAAATTTCTGGTTTCGTAGGAATAATTGTCTTAAGTTAAAAGTACTTACAAAAATAGAATTTTAATTAAATTAATATAGTAGTAGCATTCGCTGCAAATTATTAATTTAAATTTGATAAATTTAAAAATTCTTTTAAATTTATAGATTCAATGATTAGCAACTTTAGATCTATAAAAGAGAGAATCATTAATCACTATTTTAAATATTTATTAAATTTATCTACTAGAGTTATGCATAATATCATAGCTTATCTATGATATTTATTAAAATCTTTAAAAAAAGAATAGCTGTTTTTATTAATATTAAAATATTTGTAGATATTACAATTCTATGATGTTTAGAGTTATTTAAAATTAAATTTAATCACTCACTATACAATATGAAACAAAAAATTCAGTTTTGATGTATATTTAAAATTAAATTTAATCACTCACTATACAATATGAAACAAAAAATTCAGTTTTGATGTAATACATAGTGTGTTACATTTCCATCCTCTAGACCAAAAACTCAAAATAAACCAATTCGCTTGCGAACTATCTTTTCCTATAAAGTATGAGTTCGAAGTAAATGTTAGTGGCAAAACACGTAAGAATCTATATTCCCAAGAGGAAGTGAAGAAAATCAATTTCTTACTCCTCTGCTATTCCTTATCCTTTCGCTATGGTAGTTCATCAACCTTTAACCATATGATACAATAATTTCTTGTTGTTTAAAAAGGGTTATATTTTTAAGGGTAAACAATATCATCGTTTTACACTCACCCATCAAGAAAGCTAAGCCAAGCCAATACAATACAATACCTGATAGCTCATCTATTAAAATGATCTTGAAAGCAAAACTTGCTTGTGGAGTGAAAATTGATAGTTTAACTCCTAAATTAACCCTTGTGCAAAAGTCCTTACGACGCATCTCTACAATCAATAGGCCGTAGTATAATAAAAACCTTGTATGAATTCTTAATGAGAGAGGCCAGACTAAGGCTAAAAATTTGTTAACTCTATTTGATTGAAATTTAATTTTATTATTGAATTGGACAAATATTCAAATATTTGTCATAACTTTTTCTATTATTTAAACTCTTTTTTAATTCCTTAACTATATCATTTTATTAAGTTTGTTGAATAGAAGAAGTAAATGAAATTCTTCAATTTTTAAATAGAAAAGAAAAATAAATTAAACAATATCAAATTATGTTGAGTGATTACTTTTAATAGGAAAAAAAATTATATATGGCATTAAAGATGAATAATTAATTGCTTTAGGTCTCTTTCACGGTTAATTTTTATATTCATGAAATTTTTTAAATAAAGTGAATTGTTTTAAATAATATAATTATATAAATAATAATTGAAAAAATGTCCGATCAGAAACCTCTGTGTCGTTCATTAATAATGTAAGTTACAATAAATATATTTAACATTTAATTTTTATAGGAGTTGAACCTGGTAAGACCAGTAGAGGGATTCATCAGAAGTTCAGTTGTAGAAGAAGACCAAGATGATAGAGATTTCACTAATGAAGATAGAACAAAATATGAAGGACAATATAGAGATGACAGGAAAATTTTAAGATTTATCTATTTTATTTGTATTATTCATATTTGATTTATTATAAATTAATGTTGTAATTCACTTTATTTTATTTAAAAAACATCATGAATAAATTAAATAAAGACTTTTGATTTAATATATTTTATTGTTAATTATAAATAAACTTGAGAGATGAGCAATAATTTACACTGTAACAAATAATTTTAATACGAACAAAATTCTGTAGGTAGCTTCAAAACAGGATGAAATACTTACTTGGACATATACATTGAGCTAATAGCTGATTTAAGAGATGATGCTTATTCAGACGAGACCTCAAGATAGGAATAAGATGTTAACCTATCTATATAATTTAATGGTGAATATCCTCCAAGATTTCTTAGCTATGATACTTCCCACTTCTTTAGACGAAGAATTTTATTTTGCCTACCAGTCCATTGAGCTAGATCTTGGTCTAGTAAACTATGATCCAAATGGTCTTAATAAATAAATTTACTCTGTAAATTATTTTATTTCCTTTAGTGGTGACAACTCTCATGTTGATTCATTTCCTAGAAACTACGAGCACCTCAGAACTTTAATTCTCTTGAAATATTTTGGTAACAATATTTTTGAAGAAGGAAATAAAAGGCCCTTTTAAAGTAAGCAAATGTCTCCTTGACAAAAAAATCACTAGATGATTGAAAAATAATAATCTACATGAATATATAAACAAATTCTATAACTCTAGTGGCAGATATAAATTTAGATAACTCCCTATTTCATGATTAATAACTCTCCCATCGTCCTGAAACTTAGTAAAAAAACAATAATTAGTGACAATCATTAATAATTATATATTTCATGGCTATCCTATTTAAAATCAGATACAGTTTTAATCGTAAATCATGAATATTTAGTTATGATAAGCTAATTCGGTCTATTAAGCAACTAAGAGCTTTGAAGGTGATCGACCAGAGCCAAGAGGATTGAAACTATCAAGTTAAAAAAAGATAACATCTCTAGTTGTATTCTAGAGATAGTCATCTCATTTTTTATATTAGGGCATGAATTACATCTTCCACCATAAATTAGGATATAGCATGTACTTGGCCAGAAATTAAACTACATTTAACTTACGAAACATACCCAATTTAATCAAAGAAAGCTCATATAAATAATATAGATATATCAATGTAAAAACTCACTTATAACTTCATGACGTAAGAATTTAATGTAATTTTTAATTATTAAAACCTAATATATTAACGAGTATTCCTAATATTCAAAAACAGGTGGAATCTGTTCGCTCACTTAAAATTTTAATTACAAATAATAATAATAATAATAATGTGATCACATTGAGGTCTTTGGGGACCCCCGATCAAAAATATGTTTAATATATATAAGGGTCTAGCCCTTTTCATTTTAAGTAATCTGGTCTTCCGTAGACTTTCTTCGTCTTTATGTGGATGTCCAGTATCTTCTTTCTCTTCAATCTTGTAACTCCTTTCCAGAATTTACTGTTGGTTACTTTCTCTCTATGCCAGTTGTATAAAAAGACGTTCATTTCCTCTCCTTTCTTGAATTTTAGTTCAATTTTGTGTGTACCTCCCATCTGGACGCTTTTTGGTTTAGTTTTGAACATTGAAATTTATTTAAGGTGTGGGAATATCTGATTTTTAAGCTGATCTATGCCATATCTTTTTGCGTCTACATAGAGAACAATCATGGTATTTTCTGATGTCGATTTTTGAATGTTGAGGTTGATTTTTGTGAAGTCTGGTGTTATGAATAGTTTGAAGTCATTTTTCTCTTCTGTGTCTAGTTCATGCCAAAATTTGTTCTTTAGTTTGGCAAAGTACCATTTAACCTTTTGGTTTGACTGTAAAGATAAATTTTTAATAATAAAATCATCCATTTAGTAGTTGGTGTTGCCTAGTACTATAAACTAGAGTTACTTTTAGCGTCTATGATTGACTTCATGTATAGTATGAACTTTTCCTAAGTTTGTTTTGATTTCTGTGCTGATCTGATCAGATGAAATTATACTGGTCAGACTTTTCTGATGTGTTACGTCACTGGTAGTAGATTTGAACTTAGGTTTGTTTCCTTATTTGATTGACGTGTCTATTTAGATGGGTGCGTCTTCCTCCATCTCTACGTCTTCAAACATTGATTTCTCTCTCTATTCCACTATTGGTTGTTGTTGTCTTACTTGTGGTTAAGGCACTTGTTGCTTAAGTCCTCCTTAGTTGACTAGGTTTTCCAACGATTTTATAGCTAGGTTTGCTACCTTAAAAGTTGATTCCTATATTACCTAGGGGTATTTGATAGTAAAAGCAAATTAATGAATTAAGGCTTGAATCTTTCTTCTCTGAAGTGATATTCAAAGTTTTTGTTTTTTGTAGCTATTGCTATGTCATGGATGTGTCCTAGTTCTTGTGTTTAGTTGTATTTCTGAATTTTGAGGATCATAACAAAAAGGAAGTTAACGTGTGATTGGAAGGCATTAAGACATTTGATTTGTTGTCCTTGAAGCTCTTCCTGACTTAGTGGTATCGACTCATTAAGGATAACATCTGTGGTGTCCCTACATTTTTGGACTAAGGAAAAGAGACTGGTCTCTTTAATGGAGACTTCGTCAATGACCTTTTTTAATTTTAAGATGGTTTCCGTCTTGGCTTTCATGATTGCTGGAAGTGAAGTCCATCTCATGTTGTTCCTTTGTAACTAAATGCTATCAAAGTTAACTGATGTTTTAATGGGGGGTTAAGGCTACTAAGATCTCTTAGCCGAACTCTGAATTTGAAAGATGCTTTTTACTTTCATCTATCTATTATTTTATTAATCGGCCCCATTATCTTCAAAAAGAAGTTGGTTTGTCCCTTTGGTGTATTTTAGAGTGAGTTATTTGAACCCTTTCTTTAAGTTACGACTCATTTGGGACTACCTATCTATTAACTTTCTTAGTTAATAATATTAATTACAACTAATATATTTTCTATTTTTTTAGCATTTCTTCCTGATTAGGTCATGAGGCTTCGACTGACTAGGGATATCACAAGATGCCACAAGGAGTGAAGTAAAATACAAGATGACAATGACGATGCTGAGGAAGGGAAGATGATGAAGATGAGATTTTTTTTATAAAAAATCTATTTTTTATAAGATTACTAAGTAATCTTATCAATATATTCACTTTAATTAATAAAGTAGTTTTATTATTAATTATATATATAGTCTTATCTAATTATTCTTTTCTTTGACTAGATATTGATATTAGAAGGAAGTTACCATACCTTGCCACTTAGTACCTTAGACATCAGTATCTTATAATCCCTCCTTCAATACTAATTAATTTTTTATTATTACAGATAGAACCATAAAAAAGACCCCCCCCGATATAATATTCTTTACTACAAATAAATACGTATTCAACTACTAAATTAAAAATGAATTGAATGATGGAATAAAATTACTGGAAGAGAAAAGGAAAAAAAAGAAGCACCCTTAAATAGAAACTAAAATTAATAAAGAAAACAAGGAAGAAATATCCTATCACTACAGTCTTCATTAACGAAAGCAGACAAAAATTTAACTTAATCAAATTAAAAAGAGCTAATTCCCTATATTTTAACATTCATATAAATTGTGGGAGGTCCTCAGACACTTCAATTTATATACTAATTGTTATAATGTGATCTTTTGTTATACAATTTTTTAGCATTAAAATCATGCTGGACAGATTATAATAATTTTTTTCCAAGCTATTTCCACTAATTGTATAGAATATCGGAGACTATTCAGTGATATTATATTCTTTAAATTGTGGACATAAGTTGTTTTTTAAATATTAAAATAAATTCTATTGCACCATTATTCTTTAATCTTACCATAATAAAGAAATCTCTTTCTCTCTTCTTGATAATAATTTGTTGAATACAGTCCAAAATTGAAACATATTAAGATTGCTTTATTATTGGCTTATAAAAATTTTATAATTATTAATATTTTTTATGAGTGTGATGATGTATTAAGCCATAAAGTGTTAAATTCAAATTTAGTAATACTAGGAGGAAATAAATAATTTTGCCAAAGACCTTTGAAAACTAAAAATTTTGATAATTTTGAATTATAAATAGAGTTTGATGGTTATCAAGAGTATATTACGATTTATTTTAAAATATGGGAGGAGTAATTTTTATATGAGTTTGTTTTATTTGGGAAAAAAAATCCTTATTCCTCTCAAAAATATTTCTAGGATACAAGGATAATGAGAATAATAAAATTCTTTCTTTAGATTGACCTTTGTCTAGTTTTTATTAACTAGTCTCTGCAATTTAAAGAATTATATTTTGGATTATTAATTTTGCATGTTAAAATTTTTTTTTAGATAAATTTTCAACTTTTTGGAGTCTTTTGTTATATAATTTTACTTTATTTGACACACTGTAGGAAAAGAAACCCTTATGAAAGCATTAAATTTTATCTATGGTAAATTCAAGATTTTTATATTTTTAAAAATGATAGCAATTCGATTAAGTCGGTCTGGATTTGTCTTACCTTTTTTCTTTGTGTGTATTAGGATTTCTTTAGTAACATCTATAATTTTTGGGTATATTGCTGTTTATTTTCTATATTCTCTTGAAAAGGAGTAAATATGCTGAATAATATTTTATATTAATAGCTCTAATAGTATTTTTTGTCTTTTTATGTCTCAGAAATATTTATAAGTATATTTCTATTTTCAAATATATTTTTTTATTATTGTATATATTTCAAAAAGTAAAAATATTTTGCGAAAAAGAAAGTTGTTAAAACTTAATTTAAATACAAATAAATTTAATTAAATCTATTTAATTAAGTTGATTTAAATTTTATTTAATAAGTAAAGAAATCGTATCATATTAATAAAGGTCCTCTATAAATAGATATTTCAGTTCAAATTTATAATTATTGTTAGATGAATGTTATTTAACTAAATCTTAATATACTCATTACTGTCATTAATGGGAGCCAAAATGTCTGATTTCAATCTCTTGAGAGTCAAATCATAGTCCCATCATCAGAGTATTAAATACTTTAAAATTGCTTAGAAGCAGGACTCAAATATGAAATGGTGTATGAATGGTTGATTTTAGTATCAAGAAGGTCGGTTTTAATCGTTGATTCAAACTTTATAACATGCATATACATGACATGGTTATCAATGAACAGGCAGAGGTTTTCTTGACCAAATAGTATTGTGGCAGTCTCTGGCATTACCCTTAATATTTGCATCTAGCAGAGTAATCAATTAGCAGAAAATAAAATTTGCAACAATCTTTTGCTGAATTAATATTTTGAAGAAATTGAAATAGCAACTGCTCTTGACTCTAAACTTGCATGAAATCGCATGGAGTAAGTAATCGATTATAAGAAATAGGTATACTTTATTCCAAGCAGCCTTAGCTTGATTTATCTTCAAATTTAATTACTTTGGAATTTGATTTTTTTGGGACAAAATGAAAAGAAGTCATCCTGAACTCTAATTTACTAGAATGAATTTAGAAACTCAATTGGTTGAGATTTCAGCGAATAGTGAGTTAGTAATAGGATCCTCATTAATACCTACATATAGTATAGAAAGGAGGCTATTATAAAAATATGCATGATTGAACTAATAGGAAATCTGTAAAATCTTTTCTCTTCTACTCGAGGAATTATTTCTATCATTACAGGAGAGCAAACTTGACCAAGTAAACATGAGAGCAGCAATGACCAAGTAAACAGGAGAGCAGCATTGACCAAGTTAACAGTACAGCTTAAATTGAGGACATCGTCACAAGGCATATACCAAAGAGCAAGAAATGTAAAATAATAAGATGAGCTTGGTAAAACAAGATGCTTTATTATCTTAATCACCAGGACATTTGTATTTCTTGGTCAATAAACAGTCTGATATGCTTTTGGTGATTTAGTGGTGCTTAAATCGCTTCGATATATACAGTTTCTGGAATTTCGTCGGCAGTTTAAAAATTTCTATATTCTGCTGTGGTGAAGTGTAAACAAGTTGACAATACTTAAGCTTTTATTAAAAAATTAATGAAAGATTAAGGTAAATAACTCCGAAGCTTGTGTATGATATGTCCTTTGCCCTCGAGATCAAAGAGAAGCGAAATCATCTATTTTTTTTTGCAACATTAAAGATAAGCTCATTAATTTGATTAAGAAAATGCACTGTACTACCTTTTCCTGCTCCAAGAGGGTGATAAGTAGCTTCCTTAATGAATGCGAAAGCTGTAAGGTGCAGAAGCTCAAGATCTAGCTCAGGAAGATAATTCTATGAATATTGACTGACAAAATTAAAGAGGAAAACACTCATGAGAAATGATAAATGATTTAAGAGTTATACGATATTATTGAATAGGTGTAGATAATTATTAAATTAAGGTTTCACCAATTATTAATTATACTTTGACCTTGTATTTATTTTGATTTCTCCCTATTTTCCATATTCATTTAAATGATAAAAAGGAAACTTCATATTTATAAATGAAACTCAGTAAAAATATAACAGGCAAGTTTTTTTTATTTTTGATCGTGATCAGAATTTGTGTTACTTAGTTTCATAATTCAATTTAATCCAAGGAATAAAAAGAATAAATTTTCTACTTGATAATCGTGCTATATTATAAATAGATAACATATTTAACATTAATAATTATATTAAATAAATTATCAAATAATTAAATTCATCGACATTCAATAATTATAACAAATTCTGCTGTTTTTAAACATAAATTCCATTCATAAATTTTCGGGAATTTTTGTAATATATTTTGCTTCATTTCTAATGAAACAGAAATTTCATATATCTTGATTCAAGCTTATCATTCATTTAAATTTTGAATCAAAATTAAGAAAAGGAGCGAAACACTAGTATCTTAAGAAAGATAAATTAAAGAATCAAAATTTAACAAGGTAAAAAATTCACTTTGCAAAACAAAACATTTAAATAATTTCAATAGTAATATATGTTTTATGCCAGCAGGACTTAAAATCAAATTAATTGACCAGAAAGAAATTAAAGGCAGCTCATATCCAATAATCAAAACCCCAAAACCTTTTCAGTAGTTTGATTGAGTTTTTGATTTATAAAAGTAGACTATTAAGGCATGCTTTATTTGGGTTTTAATAGGGTTTATGTAGGGGTTTATAGTTTAAATATTAGTAATTTAATTGAGTATATGCGAGGATTGGGGTCAGTTTATGACAGTGAGTATAAAGATTTACTGTTTAATTTTAGATATGGTTGTAATGATTATTGTTATCAACTCAAACCTATTCTCAATTACACTTCTATAGCAAGACTCCTCCATAAATCTCCTGCTACTGTTAGGTCTCACTGTCTTTTATCATTAAATTTGAAGAGATAATAGATTAATTCTAATCCTAAGAGATCTTTGAAGTTTCAACAGCATCATATTTATTATCTCATTAATGATAAGACACTTAAATACTGGGCTCATTTCTATCTCGCCGAGAGGGCTGTAATGTTTCATCACCAATTTCCTGAACTTCACATCTCTGCTTAATCCATAGCTAACATATATAAAAAGAATGGAATATCTTACAAGACAGTCAATTGCATTAAGAGAGTGATAGAATTTAATGTTCCATTTTATAAGACTAATTTAAATTATATATTCGATTAAATGTAGAGGGCTTAAGAGCATAATATTAAGTTCATACATGCTGATGAAGCTGTGTTTACATTCAATACCTTTATATCTAGATCTTGGTACAAGAGGTACAGCAACATAGATGTATATGATTAAAAGGTTATGGTTTAAACTCATGCTATACTTGGTGGAATCAGTGAAGATAGTGGGCTCGAGACTTATTTTATCCACCCTCGCTCAATAAAGACTGAATAATATATTAAGTTCTTGCAATAACTCAGAGACAAGTACGCTGACTTAGAGATTATTCTATTCGTTGATAACTTATCAGTTCATAAAACTAAAGACTCATGGAAGGAATATGAAAGACTAAATATAACACCTGTATTTAATGTTCCTTACAGCCCTAAGTTCAATGGAATTGAATTATATTGGGGGTTATTGAAAGGCCAATACAAGAAACTTCTACTCTATCACTTGATTCAC
>ARYC01012370.1:0-13711 GCA_000711775.1 Oxytricha trifallax | reverse complement strand
TCATAATTTTCACAATCACATAAACACAGTCTCATTCAATGGATATCTAGTATTATACTATATGAAATGTGCACTTGATATTGAGTCAAGTTGACCTAAGCAAACTTTTGATTTCTGACAATAGTAAATACTTTTTATGAATTAAAAATGTTTCCTCGCTGAGTTCTCGTCTTATTAAATTTCTTAATGAGGAAAATATGACACTTTTTGGGAATTTCATATTACTCATTTAATGTGTGTCTATGCTTATATAAAGTATTCTTGATTTTTGAATAATTGACTATGAATCAGGAGCTTTTGGAGGATAGGAGTGTTGATATGGAATTTGAAAAGAAGTTAAATCAAGGGTTTGGGGGACAACTCTAGAGGCAAGGTCACATCAAATTTTTGGGATATAAATTTTATATAAATTTTTGCAATTATTTGACTGCCATTTTTTCATCATTTCTTTACTGCCTGAAGGCCTTCCTCTGAGAGATAAAAATCACAAGATACCTAAAAATAATGAAAAGATTCCAAGGTCTATCCAAGTAACATTTGTTTTCATAAGAAAAGCACATTTGAATGAAGAATAGATCTATCGAAGAAGACTTCAAGAATTATTATGAAATTATTGCATAAAAATATTTTATTTTAGGTGCTTTTTGGTATGAAAGCCTCTAAAGATGTTGTCGTTCGATGCTCTGGGTCGTGGAACCATATTTAAACGTGTTAATTAGGGCTTAAGAGCGAAAACCTTTGAAAACCTCGCCATTATACATTCTAGATCAATGGGAATGAGCAGAAGCACTTTTTTCAATTAATGTTTTTTATCATAATTTTCACAATCACATAAACACAGTCTCATTCAATGGATATCTAGTATTATACTATATGAAATGTGCACTTGATATTGAGTCAAGTTGACCTGGGCAAACTTTTGATTTCTGACAATAGTAAATACTTTTTATGAATTAAAAATGTTTCCTTCCTGAGATCTCGTCTTATTAAGTTTCTTAATGAGGAAAATATGACATTTTTGGGGAATTTCATATCACTCATTTTATGTGTATCTATGCTTATATAAAATATCCTTGGTTTTTGAATTATGAACTAAGAATTAGGAGCTTATAAATGATAGGAGTGTTGATATGGAATTTGAAAAGAAGTAAAATCAAGGGTTTGGGGGACAACTCTAGAGGCAAGGTCACATCAAATTTTTGGGATATAAATTTTATATAAATTTTTGCAATTATTTGACTGCCATTTTTTCATCATTTCTTTACTGCCTGAAGGCCTTCCTCTGAGAGATAAAAATCACAAGATACCTAAAAATAATGAAAAGATTCCAAGGTCTATCCAAGTAACATTTGTTTTCATAAGAAAAGCACATTTGAATGAAGAATAGATCTATCGAAGAAGACTTCAAGAATTATTATGAAATTATTGCATAAAATATTTTATTTTATGTGCTTTTTGGTATGAAAGCCTCTAAAGATGTTGTCGTTCGATGCTCTGAGTCGTGGAACCATATTTAAACGTGTTAATTATGGCTTAAGAGCGAAAACCTTTGAAAACCTCGCCATTATACATTCTAGATCAATGGGAATGAGCAGAAGCACTTTTTTCAATTAATGTTTTTTTATCATATTTTAAACAATCACATAAACACAGTCTCATTTAATGGATATCTAGTTATATACTATATGCAATGTGCACATGATATTGAGTCAAGTTGACCTGGGCAAACTTTTGATTTCTGAAAATAGTAAATACTTTTCAAGAATTAAAAATGATTCCTTGATGAGTTCTCGTCTTATTGAGTTTCTTAATGAGGAAAATATGACATTTTTGGGGAATTTCATATCACTCATTTTATGTGTATCTATGCTTATATAAAATATCCTTGGTTTTTGAATTATGAACTAAGAATTAGGAGCTTATAAATGATAGGAGTGTTGATATGGAATTTGAAAAGAAGTAAAATCAAGGGTTTGGGGGACAACTCTAGAGGCAAGGTCACATCAAATTTTTGGGATATAAATTTTATATAAATTTTTGCAATTATTTGACTGCCATTTTTTCATCATTTCTTTACTGCCTGAAGGCCTTCCTCTGAGAGATAAAAATCACAAGATACCTAAAAATAATGAAAAGATTCCAAGGTCTATCCAAGTAACATTTGTTTTCATAAGAAAAGCACATTTGAATGAAGAATAGATCTATCGAAGAAGACTTCAAGAATTATTATGAATTTATTGCATAAAAATATTTTATTTTATGTGCTTTTTGGTATGAAACCCTCTAAAGATGTTGTCGTTCGATGCTCTGGGTCGTGGAACCATATTTAAACGTGTTAATTAGGGCTTTATAGCGAAAACCTTTGAAAACCTCGCCATTATACATTCTAGATCAATGGGAATGAGCAGAAGCACTTTTCTCAATTAGTGTTTTTTTATCATATTTTCAACAATCAGATAAACACAGTCTAATTCAATGGATATCGAGTATTATTCTATATGCAATGTGCACATGATATTGAGTCAAGTTGACCTCGGTAAACTTTTGATTTCTGACAATAGTAAATACTTTTCAAGAATTAAAAATGATTCCTTGCTGAGTTCTTGTCTTATTAAGTTTCTTAATGAGGAAAGTATGACACTTTTTGGGAATTTCAAATCACTCATTTTATGTGTATCTATGCTTATACTAAATATTCTTGATTTTTGAATAATTTACTATGAATCAAGAGCTTATGGAGGATAGGTGTGTTGATATGGATTTTGAAAAGAAGTTAAATCAAGTGTTAGGGGGCCACCTCTTGAGGCAAGGTCACATCAAATTTTTGGAATATAAATTTTATATAAAATTTTGCAATTAATTGACAGGCATTTTTTCATCATTTCTTTACTGCCTGAAGGCCTTCCTCTGAGAGATAAAAATCACAAGATACCTAAAAATAATGAAAAGATTCCAAGGTCTATCCAAGTAACATTTGTTTTCATAAGAAAAGCACATTTGAATGAAGAATAGATCTATCGAAGAAGACTTCAAGAATTATTATGAAATTATTGCATTAAAAATATTTTATTTTATGTGCTTTTTGGTATGAAACCCTCTAAAGATGTTGTCGTTCGATGCTCTGGGTCGTGGAACCATATTTAAACGTGTTAATTAGGGCTTTATAGCGAAAACCTTTGAAAACCTCGCCATTATACATTCTAGATCAATGGGAATGAGCAGAAGCACTTTTTTCAATTAATGTTTTTTTATCATATTTTAAACAATCACATAAACACAGTCTCATTTAATGGATATCTAGTTATATACTATATGCAATGTGCACATGATATTGAGTCAAGTTGACCTGGGCAAACTTTTGATTTCTGACAATAGTAAATACTTTTCATGAATTAAAAATTTTTCCTTGCTGAGTTCTCGTCTTATTAAGTTTCTTAATGAGGAAAATATGACACTTTTTGGGAATTTCATATCACTCATTTTATTTGTATCTATGCTTATATAAAATATTCTTGATTTTCTTAAAATTAACTATGAATCAGGAGCTTATGGAGAATAGATGTGTTGATATGGAATTTGAAAAGAAGTTAAATCAAGGGTTTGGGGGCCACCTCTTGAGGCAAGGTCACATCAAATTTTTGGGATATAAATTTTATATAAATTTTTGCAATTATTTGACTGCCATTTT
The DNA here is from genome assembly GCA_000711775.1 of Oxytricha trifallax. Lineage (NCBI taxonomy): Eukaryota > Ciliophora > Spirotrichea > Sporadotrichida > Oxytrichidae > Oxytricha > Oxytricha trifallax. The sequence continues at coordinate 10,023 of ARYC01012370.1, read as the reverse complement.
TTCATCATTTCTTTACTGTTTGAAGGCCTTCCTCTGAGAGATAAAAATCACAAGATACCTAAAAATAATGAAGAGATTCCGAGGTCTATCCAAGTAACATTTGTTTTCATAAGAAAAGCACATTTGAATGAAGAATAGATCTATCGAAGAAGACTTCAAGAATTATTATGAAATTATTGCTAAAAATATTTTATTTTATGTGCTTTTTGGTATGAAAGCCTCTAAAGATGTTGTCGTTCGATGCTCTTGGTCGTGGAACCATATTTAAACGTGTTAATTAGGGCTTAAGAGCGAAAACCTTTGAAAACCTCGCCATTATACATTCTAGATCAATGGGAATGAGCAGAAGCACTTTTTTCAATTAATGTTTTTTTATCATATTTTAAACAATCACATAAACACAGTCTCATTTAATGGATATCTAGTTATATACTATATGCAATGTGCACATGATATTGAGTCAAGTTGACCTGGGCAAACTTTTGATTTCTGACAATAGTAAATACTTTTCATGAATTAAAAATGTTTCCTTGCTGAGATCTCGTCTTATTAAGTTTCTTAATGAGGAAAATATGACACTTTTTGGGAATTTCATACCACTCATTTTATGCGTATCTATGCTCATATAAAATATTCTTGGTTTTTGAATTTATAGCTAAGAATCAGGAGCTTATGGAAAATAGGATTGTTGATATGGAATTTGAAAAGAAGTTAAATACAGGTTTTGGGGACCACTCTTGAGGCAAGGTCACATCAAATTTTTGGGATATAAATTTTATATAAATTTTTGCAATTATTTGACTGCCATTTTTTCATCATTTCTTTACTGCCTGAAGGCCTTCCTCTGAGAGATAAAAATCACAAGATACCTAAAAATAATGAAAAGATTCCAAGGTCTATCCAAGTAACATTTGTTTTCATAAGAAAAGCACATTTGAATGAAGAATAGATCTATCGAAGAAGACTTCAAGAATTATTATGAAATTATTGCATAAAAATATTTTATTTTATGTGCTTTTTGGTATGAAAGCCTCTAAAGATGTTGTCGTTCGATGCTCTGAGTCGTGGAACCATATTTAAACGTGTTAATTATGGCTTAAGAGCGAAAACCTTTGAAAACCTCGCCACTATACATTCTAGATCAATGGGAATGAGCAGAAGCACTTTTTTCAATTAGGGTTTTTTTATCATATTTTCAACAATCACATAAACACAGACTCATTCAATGGATATCTAGTTATATACTAAATGCAATGTGCACATGATATTGAGTCAAGTTGACCTGGGCAAACTTTTGATTTCTGAAAATAGTAAATACTTTTCAAGAATTAAAAATGATTCCTTGCTGAGTTATCGTCTTATTAAGTTTCTTAATGAGGAAAATATGACATTTTTGGGGAATTTCAAGTCACTCATTTTATGTGTATCTATGCTTATATAAAATATTCTTAATTTTTGAATTATTAGCTAAGAATCAGGAGCTTATAACGAATAGGTGTGTTGATATGGAATTTGAAAAGAAGTTAAATCAAGGGTTTGGGGGACAACTCTAGAGGCAAGGTCACATCAAATTTTTGGGATATAAATTTTATATAAATTTTTGCAATTATTTGACTGCCATTTTTTCATCATTTCTTTACTGCCTGAAGGCCTTCCTCTGAGAGATAAAAATCACAAGATACCTAAAAATAATGAAAAGATTCCAAGGTCTATCCAAGTAACATTTGTTTTCATAAGAAAAGCACATTTGAATGAAGAATAGATCTATCGAAGAAGACTTCAAGAATTATTATGAAATTATTGCATAAAAATATTTTATTTTATGTGCTTTTTGGTATGAAAGCCTCTAAAGATGTTGTCGTTCGATGCTCTAGGTCGTGGAACCATATTTAAACGTGTTAATTAAGGCTTAAGAGCGAAAACCTTTGAAAACCTCGCCACTATACACTCAAGATCAATGGGAATGAGTAGAAGCACTTTTTTCAATTAATGTTTTTTTATCATATTTTCAACAATCACATAAACACAGTCTCATTCAATGGATATCTAGTTATATACTATATGCAATGTGCACATGATATTGAGTCAAGTTGACCTGGGCAAACTTTTGATTTCTGACAATAGTAAATACTTTTCATGAATTAAAAATGATTCCTTGCTGAGTTATCGTCTTATTAAGTTTCTTAATGAGGAAAATATGACATTTTTGGGGAATTTCAAGTCACTCATTTTATGTGTATCTATGCTTATATAAAATATTCTTAATTTTTGAATTATTAGCTAAGAATCAGGAGCTTATAACAAATAGGTGAGTTGATATGGAATTTGAAAAGAAGTTAAATCAAGGGTTTGGGGGACAACTCTAGAGGCAAGGTCACATCAAATTTTTGGGATATAAATTTTATATAAATTTTTGCAATTATTTGACTGCCATTTTTTCATCATTTCTTTACTGCCTGAAGGCCTTCCTCTGAGAGATAAAAATCACAAGATACCTAAAAATAATGAAAAGATTCCAAGGTCTATCCAAGTAACATTTGTTTTCATAAGAAAAGCACATTTGAATGAAGAATAGATCTATCGAAGAAGACTTCAAGAATTATTATGAAATTATTGCATAAAAATATTTTATTATGTGCTTTTTTGTATGAAAGCCTCTAAAGATGTTGTCGTTCGATGCTCTTGGTCGTGGAACCATATTTAAGCGTGTTAATTAGGGCTTAAGAGCGAAAACCTTTGAAAACCTCGCGACTATACTTTCTAGATCAATGAGCAGAAGCACTTTTTTCAATTAGTGTTTTTTTATCATATTTTCACAATCACATAAACACAGTCTCATTCAATGGATATCTAGTTATATACTATATGTATGTGCACATGATATTGAGTCAAGTTGACTTGGGCAAAGTTTTGATTTCTGACAATAGTAAATACTTTTCATGAATTAAAAATGATTCCTTGCTGATTTCTCGTCTTATTAAGTTTCTTAATGAGGAAAATATGACATTTTTGGGGAATTTCAAGTCACTCATTTTATGTGTATCTATGCTTATATAAAATATTCTTGATTTTTGAATTATTAGCTAAGAATCAGGAGCTTATAACGAATAGGTTTGTTGATTGGAATTTGAAAGAAGTTAAATCAAGGGTTTGGGGGACAACTCTAGAGGCAAGGTCACATCAAATTTTTGGGATATAAATTTTATATAAATTTTTGCAATTATTTGACTGCCATTTTTTCATCATTTCTTTACTGCCTGAAGGCCTTCCTCTGAGAGATAAAAATCACAAGATACCTAAAAATAATGAAAAGATTCCAAGGTCTATCCAAGTAACATTTGTTTTCATAAGAAAAGCACATTTGAATGAAGAATAGATCTATCGAAGAAGACTTCAAGAATTATTATGAAATTATTGCATAAAAATATTTTATTTTATGTGCTTTTTGGTATGAAAGCCTCTAAAGATGTTGTCGTTCGATGCTCTTGGTCGTGGAACCATATTTAAACGTGTTAATTAGGGCTTTATAGCGAAAACCTTTGGAAACCTCGCCACTATACATTCTAGATCAATGGGAATGAGTAGAAGCACTTTTTTCAATTAGTGTTTTTTTATCATATTTTCAACAATCACATAAACACAGTCTCATTCAATGGATATCTAGTTATATACTATATGCAATGTGCACATGATATTGAGTCAAGTTGACCTGGGCAAACTTTTGATTTCTGAAAATAGTAAATACTTTTCATGAATTAAAAATGATTCTTGCTGAGTTATCGTCTTATTAAGTTTCTTAATGAGGAAAATATGACATTTTTGGGGAATTTCAAGTCACTCATTTTATGTGTATCTATGCTTATATAAAATATTCTTAATTTTTGAATTATTAGCTAAGAATCAGGAGCTTATAACAAATAGGTGAGTTGATATGGAATTTGAAAAGAATTTAATCAAGGGTTTGGGGGACAACTCTAGAGGCAAGGTCACATCAAATTTTTGGGATATAAATTTTATATAAATTTTTGCAATTATTTGACTGCCATTTTTTCATCATTTCTTTACTGCCTGAAGGCCTTCCTCTGAGAGATAAAAATCACAAGATACCTAAAAATAATGAAAAGATTCCAAGGTCTATCCAAGTAACATTTGTTTTCATAAGAAAAGCACATTTGAATGAAGAATAGATCTATCGAAGAAGACTTCAAGAATTATTATGAAATTATTGCATAAAAATATTTTATTTTATGTGCTTTTTTTATGAAAGCCTCTACAGATGTTGTCGTTCGATGCTATTGGTCGTGGAACCTTATTTAAACGTGTTAATTAGGGCTTAAGAGCAAAAACCTTTGAAAACCTCGCCCACTATACATTCTAGATCAATGGGAATGAGCAGAAGCACTTTTTTCAATTAGGGTTTTTTTATCATATTTTCAACAATCACATAAACACAGACTCATTCAATGGATATCTAGTTATATACTAAATGCAATGTGCACATGATATTGAGTCAAGTTGACCTGGGCAAACTTTTGATTTCTGAAAATAGTAAATACTTTTCAAGAATTAAAAATGATTCCTTGCTGAGTTATCGTCTTATTAAGTTTCTTAATGAGGAAAATATGACATTTTTGGGGAATTTCAAGTCACTCATTTTATGTGTATCTATGCTTATATAAAATATTCTTAATTTTTGAATTATTAGCTAAGAATCAGGAGCTTATAACAAATAGGTGAGTTGATATGGAATTTGAAAAGAAGTTAAATCAAGGATTTGGGGGCCAACTCTTGAGGCAAGGTCACATCATATTTTTGGGATATACATTTTATATAAAATTTTGCAATTATTTGACTGCCATTTTTACATCATTTCTTTACTGCCTGAAGGCCTTCCTCTGAGAGATAAAAATCACAAGATGGCTAAAAATAATGAAGAGATTCCGAGGTCTATGCAGGTTACATTTGTTTTCATAAGAAAAACACATTTGAATGAAGAATAGATCTATCGAAGAAGACTTCAAGAATTATTATGAAATTATTGCATAAAAATATTTTATTTTAATGTGCTTTTTGGTATGAAAGCCTCTAAAGATGTTGTCGTTCGATGCTATTGGTCGTGGAACCATATTTAAACGTGTTAATTAGGGCTTAAGAGCAAAAACCTTTGAAAACCTCGCCACTATACATTCTAGATCAATGGGAATGAGTAGAAGCACTTTTTTCAATTAATGTTTTTTTATCATATTTTCAACAATCACATAAACACAGTCTCATTCAATGGATATCTAGTTATATACTATATGCAATGTGCACATGATATTGAGTCAAGTTGACCTGGGCAAACTTTTGATTTCTGAAAATAGTAAATACTTTTCATGAATTAAAAATGATTCCTTGCTGAGTTATCGTCTTATTAAGTTTCTTAATGAGGAAAATATGACATTTTTGGGGAATTTCAAGTCACTCATTTTATGTGTATCTATGCTTATATAAAATATTCTTAATTTTTGAATTATTAGCTAAGAATCAGGAGCTTATAACAAATAGGTGAGTTGATATGGAATTTGAAAAGAAGTTAAATCAAGGTTTGGGGGCCACTTCATGAGGGAAGGTCACATCAAATTTTTGGGATATAAATTTTATATAAAATTTTGCAATTATTTGACTGCCATTTTTACATCATTTCGTTACTGCCTGAAGGCCTTCCTCTGAGAGATAAAAATCACAAGATACCTAAAAATAATGAAGAGATTCCGAGGTCTATCCAAGTAACATTTGTTCTCATAAGAAAAACAAATTTGAATGAAGAATAGATCTATTGAAGAAGGCTTCAAGGATTATTATGATTTTATTGCATAAAAATATTTTATTTTATGTGCTTTTTGGTATGAAAGCCTCTAAAGATGTTGTCGTTCGATGCTATTGGTCGTGGAACCATATTTAAACGTGTTAATTAGGGCTTAAGAGCAAAAACCTTTGAAAACCTCGCCACTATACATTCTAGATCAATGGGAATGAGTAGAAGCACTTTTTTCAATTAATGTTTTTTTATCATATTTTCAACAATCACATAAACACAGTCTCATTCAATGGATATCTAGTTATATACTATATGCAATGTGCACATGATATTGAGTCAAGTTGACCTGGGCAAACTTTTGATTTCTGAAAATAGTAAATACTTTTCAAGAATTAAAAATGATTCCTTGCTGAGTTATCGTCTTATTAAGTTTCTTAATGAGGAAAATATGACATTTTTGGGGAATTTCAAGTCACTCATTTTATGTGTATCTATGATTATATAAAATATTCTTGATTTTTGAATTATTAGCTAAGAATCAGGAGCTTATAACGAATAGGTTTGTTGATTGGAATTTGAAAAGAAGTTAAATCAAGGATTTGGGGGCCAACTCTTGAGGCAAGGTCACATCATATTTTTGGGATATACATTTTATATAAAATTTTGCAATTATTTGACTGCCATTTTTACATCATTTCGTTACTGCCTGAAGGCCTTCCTCTGAGAGATAAAAATCACAAGATACCTAAAAATAATGAAGAGATTCCGAGGTCTATCCAAGTAACATTTGTTCTCATAAGAAAAGCACATATAAATGAAGAATAGATCTATCGAAGAAGACTTCAAGAATTATTATGAAATTATTGCATAAAAATATTTTATTTTATGTGCTTTTTGGTATGAAAGCCTCTAAAGATGTTGTCGTTCGATGCTATTGGTCGTGGAACCATATTTAAACGTGTTAATTAGGGCTTAAGAGCAAAAACCTTTGAAAACCTCGCCACTATACATTCTAGATCAATGGGAATGAGTAGAAGCACTTTTTTCAATTAATGTTTTTTTATCATATTTTCAACAATCACATAAACACAGTCTCATTCAATGGATATCTAGTTATATACTATATGCAATGTGCACATGATATTGAGTCAAGTTGACCTGGGCAAACTTTTGATTTCTGAAAATAGTAAATACTTTTCATGAATTAAAAATGATTCCTTGCTGAGTTATCGTCTTATTAAGTTTCTTAATGAGGAAAATATGACATTTTTGGGGAATTTCAAGTCACTCATTTTATGTGTATCTATGCTTATATAAAATATTCTTAATTTTTGAATTATTAGCTAAGAATCAGGAGCTTATAACAAATAGGTGAGTTGATATGGAATTTGAAAAGAAAGTTAAATCAAGGATTTGGGGGCCAACTCTTGAGGCAAGGTCACATCATATTTTTGGGATATACATTTTATATAAAATTTTGCAATTATTTGACTGCCAATTTTACATCATTTCTTTACTGCCTGAAGCCCTTCCTCTGAGAGATAAAAATCACAAGATACCTAAAAATAATAAAGAGATTTCGAGGTCTATCCAGGTTACATTTGTTTTCATAAGAAAAGCACTATGAATGAAGAATAGATCTATCGAAGAAGACTTCAAGAATTATTATGAAATTATTGCATAAAAATATTTTATTTTATGTGCTTTTTGGTGTGAAAGCCTCTACAGATGTTGTCGTTCGAGGCTATTGGTCGTGGAACCATATTTAAACGTGTTAATTAAGGCTTATGAGCGAAAACCTTTGAAAACCTCGCCACTATACACTCTAGATCAATGGGAATGAGCATAAGCACTTTTCTAAATAAGGGTTTTTTTATCATATTTTCAACAATCAGATAAACACAGTCTCATTCAATGGATATCTAGTTATATACTATATGCAATGTGCCACATGATATTGAGTCAAGTTGACCTGGGCAAACTTTTGATTTCTGACAATAGTAAATACTTTTCATGAATTAAAAATGTTTCCTTGCTGAGATCTCGTCTTATTAAGTTTCTTAATGAGGAAAATATGACACTTTTTGGGAATTTCATACCACTCATTTTATGCGTATCTATGCTCATATAAAATATTCTTGGTTTTTGAATTTATAGCTAAGAATCAGGAGCTTATGGAAAATAGGATTGTTGATATGGAATTTGAAAAGAAGTTAAATACAGGGTTTGGGGACCACCTCTTGAGGCAAGGTCACATCAAATTTTTGGGATATAAATTTTATATAAATTTTTGCAATTATTTGACTGCCATTTTTTCATCATTTCTTTACTGCCTGAAGGCCTTCCTCTGAGAGATAAAAATCACAAGATACCTAAAAATAATGAAAAGATTCCAAGGTCTATCCAAGTAACATTTGTTTTCATAAGAAAAGCACATTTGAATGAAGAATAGATCTATCGAAGAAGACTTCAAGAATTATTATGAAATTATTGCATAAAAATATTTTATTTTATGTGCTTTTTGGTATGAAAGCCTCTAAAGATGTTGTCGTTCGATGCTCTGAGTCGTGGAACCATATTTAAACGTGTTAATTATGGCTTAAGAGCGAAAACCTTTGAAAACCTCGCCACTATACACTCTAGATCAATGGGAATGAGCAGAAGCACTTTTTTCAATTAGGGTTTTTTTATCATATTTTCAACAATCAGATAAACACAGTCTCATTCAATGGTTATCTAGTTATATACTATATGCAATGTGCACATGATATTGAGTCAAGTTGACCTGGGCAAACTTTTGATTTCTGAAAATAGTAAATACTTTTCAAGAATTAAAAATGATTCCTTGATGAGTTCTCGTCTTATTAAGTTTCTTAATGAGAAAAAAATATGACACTTTTGGGGAATTTCAAATCACTCATTTTATGTGTATCTATGCTTATATAAAATATTCTTAATTTTTGAATTATTAGCTAAGAATTAGGAGCTTATAACGAATAGGTTTGTTGATTGGAATTTGAAAAGAAGTTAAATCAAGGATTTGGGGGCCAACTCTTGAGGCAAGGTCACATCATATTTTTGGGATATACATTTTATATAAAATTTTGCAATTAATTTATAGGCATTTTTTCATCATTTCCTAGCTGTCAGAAGGCCTTCCTCTGAGAGATAAAAGTCACAAGATACCTAAAAATAATGAAGAGATTCCGAGGTCTATCATAGTAACATTTGTTTTCATAAGAAAAACACATTTGAATAAGGAATAGATCTATTGAAGAAGGCTTCAAGGATTATTATGATTTTATTGCATAAAAATATTTTATTTTATGTGCTTTTTGGTATGAAAGCCTCTAAAGATGTTGTCGTTCGATGCTATTGGTCGTGGAACCATATTTAAACGTGTTAATTAGGGCTTAAGAGCAAAAACCTTTGAAAACCTCGCCACTATACATTCTAGATCAATGGGAATGAGTAGAAGCACTTTTCTCAATAAGGGTTTTTTTATCATAATTTTCACAATCACATAAACACAGTCTCATTCAATGGATATCTAGTATTATACTATATGAAATGTGCACTTGATATTGAGTCAAGTTGACCTGGGCAAACTTTTGATTTCTGACAATAGTAAATACTTTTTATGAATTAAAAATGTTTCCTTCCTGAGATCTCGTCTTATTAAGTTTCTTAATGAGGAAAATATGACATTTTTGGGGAATTTCATATCACTCATTTTATGTGTATCTATGATTATATAAAATATTCTTGATTTTTGAATTATTAGCTAAGAATCAGGAGCTTATAACGAATAGGTTTGTTGATTGGAATTTGAAAAGAAGTTAAATCAAGGATTTGGGGGCCAACTCTTGAGGCAAGGTCACATCATATTTTTGGGATATACATTTTATATAAAATTTTGCAATTATTTGACTGCCAATTTTACATCATTTCTTTACTGCCTGAAGCCCTTCCTCTGAGAGATAAAAATCACAAGATACCTAAAAATAATAAAGAGATTTCGAGGTCTATCCAGGTTACATTTGTTTTCATAAGAAAAGCACTATGAATGAAGAATAGATCTATCGAAGAAGACTTCAAGAATTATTATGAAATTATTGCATAAAAATATTTTATTTTATGTGCTTTTTGGTATGAAAGCCTCTAAAGATGTTGTCGTTCGATGCTCTGGGTCGTGGAACCATATTTAAACGTGTTAATTTAGG